>JAPMOR010036247.1:785-12633 GCA_026543865.1 Argiope aurantia
CCAGTTGCCATAATTATACCCAAAAATAATTTTTTTATATATTGTAGAAAATAGAATAAGAATAGCAACATTAAAAAATATATATATTTTTAAAAATTTTCAGGCAGGAGGAAAAAATTTAAACAGCCCAACCCAAAGAAACCGATCAAAATCTCAAGAATAAAAAAACAGCGATAAATGGTCCGTAAAAACTTTGATTTTATTTACTTTTTGTTAATTTGTATCGATGAGTTTCGTATGTCAAACAAAATTATATGTAGCCCTGATCACGTGTTTAAGGTTTTAATTTCTTTATAAATATTAACTATTTACTGTCTCAGTAAAGATAACTTTATGGTGACAAAATAATCAGATACCGTTTATTGGAATTACGAGGAGTTGATTCATGTAGTTCGGTAAAAATATTTCCTCCTTTATTTATAATAAAAACGTTACATATTACTCGGTTTATGAAGAAAGTACATTAATATTCCAGTTTAAATTATCTATTTGTACTTGGTATACAACTACAAATGTAAGTAGTACTTAGTATTTGTATTTGTAGTTAAGTATTAGTTTGTTCCTACAAGTTCAATAAATAAAAAAAGGTTACTGTTAGATATTTCTTCCTAACAATAATTTAACGGCTTTAAACAAACATGTATCTTTTAATTGCACGTAGTCTCCACAACGATACAAAAAGAAATAATCTGTAACAAAATTTTTGCAAAAATAATTCAACTCATTTTTTTCTGCCCTAGAAAAAGTCAATTTTGAATCCGAAAGAGTAATTTGGAGCGTCATACTAAAATTTAATGGATGAATGATTCTGAGAGCATATTGTATTACATTAATGCATCAATAACAACATTAAATGCAATTGGTAACATGAGGAAAATGAATCTGATATAAGAAATTTGGTTATGTTACACCATGAATGTTATTCTCGAATTTAATGGAATATCGGTCTTTATTTTATGAAATAGCTAACTATACCATAGGCGATAAATTACTTTAAAGTTTTAATTAATTTCAGCCATTATTATATAAAATAGTAAATATAAAAATCGTTAATTGATGAAACAACCGAATATATGCTTTAATGGTAGCATAGATATACTACCATGTTCAAAAAAATTCCAAAAGTTATTTTATTTTGTAAGAACAAATACCGAGAGAGACAGGTTTATTTGATCATTCTTTAGAAATAACTACCTAGAGCAACTTTGCATTTTTATCATCGTTCACACAAAGATGCTAAAGGGGACTAGAAGCTTCTTTTTTGCTATCGCTTCTAAAGCCTTTATCAGTACACTTTTTCGGAACTTGAGAATCGTTGCCCCTTTAATATATGCTCCATCCCAAAGAAAACTCATATGAATCACTAGGGAAAAATAAGCTGGTAGTGAAAATACCGGAATATATTATTTTGACATCAGGAAAACCCTGACAACCGGTGCCTTATCGTAATGATTTAGCTTTCTCTGTGAAAGGAAATTTCGAATCCCTTTAATCACGAGTTATGTGTATGAGTCGCACATACATGAAAAGGAAAAAAACTTGTGACTGATTGCAAAAAAGATATACCTCGATTATTCAATTAGAAATGACATGCTTAGTTTCACCTGTAATTTTTTTTTAATATGCTGCTAATTAACTATTACTATTTCTAACGTAATGACAGTTCTCATTTAAGGTTTATATTGGCTGATCTATTAAAAGCGACATTAAAAATATTTGCCGTATTTCATGAATTAAAAACTACATAAGCAGGAAATATGAAATTTATATACCATAATCGGTGCTTTAGCCTTTACGTAATAATGCATTTTTTTAAACACTTACTCCGTAACATCTCCTTTATTTCAGCCATTCAGCAAATTCGTCAGTAACATGCGCTACCAGAAAAGTTTTTAACAACTAACGATGTTCAAAAATGACTTCACAAAACAAAAACGGTTCCCACAGTCATAAAATCTCAACTATCACGTACCAATCCTCACATCATAGCAACTACTAATCACGAACAGAGTGTGTTCCCCACGATTGCCTCAAGAAAACGAATAATTTCACACTATCCCAGCACGTTTCTACAACAGAAAAAAAAAAGATACTTAAAACTATCTTATCACCTTAGTGTTAAAACGAGATGGGCAATAAAGGCTGCCTAATAAACAAACAGAAAACCAGTAAACAATTCTTACCTCTCCCGTAACCAAATATTTGCCATCCCAGGAAAATGACAAGGTTGTGATGTTCCTTTTGGCATCTGACACCAGGTGGCGTTGTTTGTTTTTCCGGGTATTATACAAGACGACCACGCATCTGTGAACAGAAGATGAGATATTTCGGTTAGTGAGATGGTATCGCTCATCAAGACCGTGTGAGAAAGATTCTCATCAGGGATGAACCCTTGCGCTCATCATGCGTTTTTTCAGATACGTGTCATTGATTCCAGAATTTCACTCACGTGTGGGTGGCAAAGAGTGTTTTTAGCTTTTGTCTGGGTTTGCTGGGAGTTGACAGACGATTATAATGATGGTGTTTTAACTGTCAGCAGTCACTAATTTCAGTCATTTCGTCTAGTCGGAAAGTAGGTTGGAAAGCTCTAACTATATTATGAGGATGCATTTGAGAGAATTATCAGTTACTCCAGTTTCTTGAATACCTTTCCTCCTACAAAACTAGATTATATTTAAAAAATAATACTAGCCACTTTCAGCAACCGGCTGTACTAATAATATTAATCTAATCATGTCAATTAAATTGATGAATAAATTGAAGCTTATCATCAAAAAAAAAAGAAAGTACTATTTTAAATTAAATTTGAACAACAAACATAGCCATTTCTGATTGGCTATCACTGTCTTCAAAAGGAAAAATCGATTAAGTCGTTCCATTAACTTAATTTAAAGGCTCTGTCAAACTTTTATTTTGTGATATATCTCGAAGATGAAGGGAAGGGGACGCCATGCGTCCATTAAGGGCGTATTCACATGTAACAAAAATTTGCTAAATCAAACATTAGTGGTTGACTGGGGAAATGGTTCATTGCTTTTTTTATTATTATTTAAAAATTACAGATATTTTGAAGATGGGTGAAAGTAATAGATTTTGAATCAAGAAAACATCACTGATACATTAATATACATTAATACATATCAATACATTAATGCACGTAATAATATATTAATACATAACAATACATTATACGTAATAATATATTAATTATAATTTAGTTAAAAAATTTAAACAAATTAAATTAAAATTAACATTTTTTTTATCCAAAGTTGGAAAAAAATTTAATAATAAGATCGATGTATAGAAGGTAATCAGTATTAGGCCAGTCACTTGCCATTTATTTTCTTCATGATCTTAAGTAATGTAAAAGATGACTAAGATTTTTGTGTTCATTGTTATTTTCAAACAAGCAGATTTTTAACAAGAAGGTTGGCTCTGGTGAGTTGACAGCAGACCCTCAACCTCAGATAGACGAATTCATTCGCTGAGAGGAGGGGAGGCATAATACAGAGAACGAGGTGAAGAGAAATATTACGGATATAATAAATACGATCATGTTGAATTCTTTTTTCCTACTTTTTACTATTCATATGTCTTCAGTTTTTATATAAATAAGAGGCGTAAGCCAGATTTAGCAAACTTTGATTCATCATATCTTGATTTATTAAAAAAGACTCGTCTGATGTTACGTACGATTCACATCCGCCAATTCTTAAAGATGGGCAATATTTCTATGAACAACGTTGCAGACTCAGAAAATTTATTTTTCGAAAACTTGAAGTTCTAAAAGCTCATATAACTCTTTTTTCTAACCTATACTAATAGTAGAGCTAATACGTAATTTTTTAAAAAGTAGTTAATTAAAAAAATGCGATTTATATCTTGGTGAAAAATTGCTTTCTGAATAAAAGAAAATGATCACTTAAAATGAATTATGGGATTCTTTTTGAACACAACTGACATATTAATTTCAGATTAACTTTTTTTTTCAATTACAGCAGTCACCCTGTTACCACAAAACTAAGCCGTGCAAATAGGGAGTTTCCGATTAACTATTGGGACAATCTGTCAAATACTGAAGATTAATTTTCTATGTTGGGAAATAATAAGCAGAAAACTGATTAAAAATAATTTGTTTATTAAGAATTTTTAATTACTCCGCTTAAATGCAAAAATAGTTGTCTTTTTTTATGCAGTTGATTGAGCAATGGTGTGTGCAAGTAAGCAACCACCGGCACTCAAAAAATATTGAAATAAGAAGTAAAAAGAAATTTAAATCATTTTACTTCATTTAAATGTATGTAATAAATATAAATTTTAAATATTTTTATATCAAGTATCAAAAGTGATTATAGTATCGAAAATAAATAAATAATTTTTTGTAATGATTTAATTTTCTCTTAGGATAATAATTAATTATTCATTATGGAAAACTTCACCAGCTATGACTACTTAATAAAGATTTATTTCTTTTAGTCAAATTACCAAAAAATGGCTTTATTTCCGCTACCAGAATTAGCACTGCCGAAACAGGAATAGAAAAATGAAAACTTTCATCGATGGCGACTTCTTTTAATGAACTAAAGATCGTCTTTACGCGACAAAGTGTATTATCAGAGTGATTAGAAATAGGACAAAATCTCAAAATTTGTAAATAAAATAAAAATTTTCAACTGTGAAATAGTTACCTAATTATGAAAAACGGGAGAGCATAAAGAAGTGTTTTTGTTTAACACAAATTTATTGTATTAAAATATTCTATTCCTTGTTGTTGATCTTATTTAAAATTACATTGTATTTTACAATTTTCATATTGATATTTTTAATAATTATTCATGAACTATTAAGCATATAAATATAATACCGTAGCACCACTTTTTCCCCTTGTGCAGGGAGCGCCCCCTTGTGGCGTTTTACAGAGGACAAGAAGTTGAACGGGAGACCTGCATCCTGAGGTCGGCATTTTTCCCTATGCGCAACCCTTGCGCTAACGCCGAATGCTTTCGGCTGGAAACGGTAGAATCCCTCTACCATTTTTGTTTTCTTTAACCTAATTTTCTATGTGTGTGTAGTAAATAAGTGTTTGTAAATTTTATAGTCTAGCTGTGTTTGTGAAGATTAAAAATATTGTATTTAAAGCCGGATAGTTCTTTAGAAAACCACAACACACCTCTATAATACTTATATGGTTATAAAATAATTTCCTTACTTAAAAGCATATGTAGCTAAAACTAATGAATAGAAACGGAATGAAAATAAATCTCATTAATAGACCTAGGAAAGCATTGAAAAATGAGTTTCAGAAAAAATATATATATAAATAAAAATAATAAAAATAAATAAAATAAAAAAAATTCACCTATAAGAGACATTTTGGTGATGTCAGAGCAAAAGTGGGCTGCACTGAATAAAAAAATCTTATTATACAAAATTTTACTGACCTTCGACTGATAAATGCATATAGTTTTATTAAAAAATTATATCCAATTAATTAACATAAGGGCTCTCTAGTCTACATGGAACATTTTCAATGTGCTGATTTTCTCTGTAACAAGATCAGACTCTTGTGGTACTTTTTTTAGCGTAGAAATTCGCACCCTGTGCTTTCCATAGTCTGCTTATGAAATTCGACTTCATTCCACTCGCTAGTTTTAACTCCAGATGTTCCCAAATAGGGAAATTTATTTTATGGCTATCCTGTATATTGTATACAAAATATATTCTATTCCTTTATTAAATCCTATTTCCAGTTAATATTTCCCCCCATCGTTTTTTAAACAAGCACTCCAGTTCTTTTGCATTCCAAATATGTCATTGAATGAAAAGAAAAAGCAGGCATATCTTCACTCACCCAGCAGGATAGGCTACTGTGCTGGTTTGTGGGTCACTGTCGAGGGCAGAGTTACTGGTGACGGTCACGCCCAATACGTGTTGGAGTTCAACCTGTAACAGATGGAAAACATTAGAACTGTAATTATAAGGAATTCTTTGAGTTTTGCAATTTGTTAGGCTAGTTTGTTGTTTCTTCATAATAATTTCACCTATGAAAACAAAAAAAGTCCTTCCTCCCAACAAAAAAAAAAACTTTTTGTTACGTTAAACATTCTGAATATAAAAGATTATTCTTATATATAAACTAACGTATATATTCTAAATTATTTTTCATTATTTTCATTTTATTAACAAACAGTTCATCTATAAATGAAATATTTTCTATTACGGTGACTAAAAAATTTTGAAACTCTTACATTTTTTTATTTCTGTTTTTTTAAACACAAAATCAAATATTCATTAAAAAAATCCGTAAAAAATTTGAAATGAATCTTTGTTTTTAAGATCTATCTGCCTTTAAAAAAAACTTTTTAGATGTGTCAATATGTATGTGTAAAATGTAACTTAGATTTGGAGTTATGAAATTTAATATGTGGGCTGCACACTGAAATTATTGCTCCGAATTCAATTTGGGATCAATTCCACCATAGGATATACTATCAGAATATTCGTGTTCTCAAGAATATTCTGTTCTATATATATATAAACAAATTTAATGAGCAGAATCAGCTAAGTTTGCAATGTATTATTTGCACCGATGTTGTAGATTTGTAAAAAGTGTTGGGCTACATCGGTTTAAGAAGAAAAATACACACTTGATTTTCTTCCTTATAGACGAATCTAACCCAAGATGTGCCAAATTGTGGAAGAATACTAGAAAATATGCTTCCACAATTTGGTGCGTGTGGGAAGAATATTTCCACGTTTTTTCCCTTTTTCTCGCACTACAGAATAGCATTAACAACATGAGCATAAAGGTATCATCAGTCATAGTTAAATAACTATATATTAAATTCCATTCTCTGAAAATATTTGGATTGTCTGTCTGAGATTTTGAAATAACTTCCATTCCCATCGAAGCAATGTGTTAAGCGGGTATTCTTAAAATATATCAGCGTTAATCATTGAGAATTACCTTGATCCTTCTGGAGGACAACAAGAAAATCTGAATTACTGGATAGTCATGAATAGCACTAAGGAACTTGTGAATCAAACAAAATAGACCCGTTACAAGATCCTATGCAAGAAATTTTCACAACTGTTAAGCGTCTATCTAACTTAAAACTAAACTAATAACATCACAGTTTCCTTTGATGTCAGAGTTTGAGGATCTCAGAGTGAGAACTCGTTGTAAAGCCAAACAAATTCTCGATTTTCATGTCTGTACAATCAATATGCTATTAACTAGTTCACTGTCCAAACATCGATTATAGGACACTTGAGCAAATACATCCTTTTTTCGTAGTCTCCAAGACACAGAAACTTCTTTGACTTCAACAGATTTTATGCGAACCAGTGCCATATCTACATCATATATTTGGTACAATTGTTTTGAACCCTTTGATTCCAAAGGAGATTCGGAAATTGCATCAGCAGATACGATGTCGCAAAAAAAAAAAATTATAGTTACAGTTATAGTTATATATATACAGTATGGAATTTTTACGGTTACAGTTATAGTTCTAAATACAGTTCTGAAATTCTTATAGGTTACAGTTATAGACAAGAACAAGTTTAAATTGTTTTTTTTTTTTTTTTTAGTTCAAAAAGTTTTTACCAACTTACTGTTTCCTCCATCATTATAATAAGCATCAGAATTCTAACTGAAAATTTAACTTCCTTCTAAATCTAGATCTGATTTTCAAAAATTACTTTCGGAAAAGGCATTCGAAATAACAGTTTTATTCCAAGAACACTAGAATTTGCTATGCGAATCTAAGAAGCGCCTTTCTTAAATAAACCTTTAGGATTAACAAACCCACTAAGAGCCATTCATTCACAAAATATTTTTCCCTTACAAACCATCGCTTCTTATTTTTTGAATTCATTACAAAACAGGCAGTGAACTCGTTGTACATAAACCAAAAATCAACCCTAGTCATGAGTTATTTTATCAGCGTATTTTGATTTGAACAGCCTATAACGCATCCTTTACGAACTCGGCTATTTGCTTGACTTCTTCAGAGAACAGCTGGCGTTATAGAAGAAACTACTGCTGAACAAACGATAATTCTCAGGTTACGATTGGTTAATGCAAGTCATTCATCTTTTGCTGAAGGATTGAAGGATGAATAACTTGTGCAAATATTTTTTTATTGAATGAATGACTGATTCTATATATTTTAAAAGAATTTCTGGTGAATATGCTAGAATAGGTTTAAAAGAAAGTTTCTTGACTATTGACTTGGTGTAATCGAATACAGGGTTATAATGCACTAATATAGATTTCGTTTCGTTTTGTTTTGAGAAGCAATTCATCCTAACTATAGGAAATTCAGGAATATATTCATTTAAACCGTTCATAAATTTCAAATGCCAAAATAATCTTTTTAAAAAATTAGCGGGTCAAGTCCGGGTCATAAAGAAGAAGTGAAAGCTATTCATTAATCAAGGCACTCTAGGAGAACATAAACAGAAGCCTGATTTAGCTCCAAAATACATTGGAATATATTCTCTTTTTAAAGACATGCAGAGGAAATTGGAGCCCATTTGTGTTTCATTTTGAAGGAAACATTCATAATCAGTATGACTACAAAGTTCATTAGTGTTTGAATGATGCTGTTTAATAGTACAACAGACAGAGGAATTTAACCATTACTGTTTCATGTTCCTCGTTCATGTTATACCATGCGTTAAGCTACTAAGCCATTGGTGGACGAAAGCAAACATAATATTAAACCGCATTTATTTTCCCGTATTCCACATTTTATCATCGTTTACAACAGTTTTTGTTGTTTTTCTCAAATTAAATGCATGCGATTATCAATGTAAGTGACATTCAGTGATTTAGAATTCACTTCATTTTATTATTCCTCCGGTTCCTTAAAAAGGGTGAAAAAAGGTTTAATACTGTATTACACTAAATGAAGTAGAACCACACACACTAAACGACCACAAAACGGCTTATTAATGAGATCACTATCAATAAAAAAAATCAATTTCAAAACTCGATTCTTTTAAATTACCTATGTATTTAAAATAAACAGAAAAACTAAAGAGTGATTACTCGACCCCAAACATTGGTCAGATTTTGCTAATTTTTTATTCATATGAAAGCTCACGACTTCCAGATATGTCATCAATGATTCTGCGTTCCCACCACTATTTTCCAAATATACCGCAGAAATATTATTTTATTTTACAATCTCTATACAAAAAAGTATTGAGAGAGTGTCTCAACCCACATCATTTGTCCAATTTTGCAAATTTTTATTTTATTTGAAATTTTATGATACCTAGATATACCTAGATACTAATTATCACATGCATCCTCCTATTTTCGAGAGATATGGCAAACTAAAACCCTAATACAATCCTAAACCTTAACGATTTCAGTAATATTTTGAACAAATAAATTTCATTACTTTGAATGCATAGCTAATTAATCAGAAACTAAACATTTATTGTGAAAGCACTGTAATACATTTAACGCGATAAGATAGAGTTCATCAACATTAATTGGCATTTCAAAATTAATTCTAATTTTATTACTGAAAGGGGCTAATATTAATTAATTTCCCAAATTTTCAAAAAACCTAGCTCAAATATAGTAAAAAAATTAGCATATAAGATTTAAAGGATTACAACATTATTAACATTAAACATTGATGAGGAGATTTAAACCTAATGCTCATAGTTTATTTCTGTTACAGCTATAGCACTTTCGATGCCCCAGAAATTTTTTTATACATTTCTAATTCAATTTTCTCTACATATTTCTAAGAATAGAAGATACAATTTGAATTTCCCATTGATATGATCGTTTCAACGAAACTTCCGGACTGTTAAATAAAATTTCTTTATAAAAATAAATATAAATGGAATGCTTCAAGTAGGGAATTTTTGATGGATAGAATAAAAGGAAAAACACTTAAGTAGAAGTACTTCCTGCATTTCTTGATTAGCTGAAGAACCAATTAAATCACTTTAGAAAAAGGTAACAGAAATGCTTTCGAACCTGTTCTACAAATTGATTGATTTTATTTTTACTCGTAGGCAGAACTAAATCTTCGAGAAAGTGTATGTGTACACAGCTTTTTTTTATAATTGGACACTCCCTTTAAATAAAATTACGCAAACAAAAGTAATTGTCAAAAAAAAAAACTCTTCCACATCCAAGTTGCATATCTTAATTGAAAAATATTAGCCTTTCTCAACCTTGGAACTAAAACAGATAATTAACTTCGCCCATCAATTTAACATTTGTTTAATAAGTCGTTGGCAAGTGATATAATAATCATTTCTAAATAATTGTTATCGTAATCGTTATAATAAGCAAAGTGGGTTGTTCAAGTGGGATAAGTTTTGCATCAAAAGAGTGTCAATAATTCATAAATTAGCAGATATGAATACATTGCGAAATGGAACAGCTGTGATAGGGGATAAAGTTTCATTTTCAGAACCATAAAGTTACAAATTCGAAATAAAAAGGATTACACAAAAGATCCTCTATACTTGCACCCTATATTGTTCATCCTCGTCATCTGACCATAGTTCAAAATTACGAGGCCCACTACAAAATAAACCTCATGTTGCTTCAAATTGGGACAATAGAATAACTAAACTAGATTTAGTTTATTCCAAAAGTCTGAACAGCGACGATCCACTGAGTAGGAAATCAGAGAGACAGGTCACTCCGAGATTTTCATGCATATTTCTAATAAAGGGCTTATTACTCCACTCTTCTACATTTGTGGACCTTGGGGAAAGGCCGCTTGGAGGGAGTCCTGTACATGAGAATTTTGTTGTTCGTATTTTGTAAAGACAACCAAATATGCATTTTGGAAGCCTTTTTCAAGACCAACTGAATCCAAACTTTGACACAGATCTGTAATTTTTTTACAAAATAATATACCAAATTTCATCTATCAAACCGACTGCGTTTCTGAACTATCGCATCTCCAAGCATTCGAAAGTAAAGATCGACAGATGTTATCAACCCCTTGACAGATATGACAAAAATACGGATTTACATCTTAGACACTAAATCTGTTTACATTATTTTATTCATCTAACTCTATATGTTTTGTATATACACTCGTACAAACAAACTTTCTGTGAATGGATTTTGTCCAAAATTTGTGACAAAAATCTAAGCATTTTATTATAGAGATAACATATTAATTCGGTCCATGTAGCTCAAAACATATTTAAATTATCGTGTTCACAGAAAGATAGACTGACATACATTCGTAAATATAAAAATGTGTTTCTCGGTCTCAGGGAGGTTTGAAATATAAAGACTCGTCAAAATCTAGAGCTCGAATTTTTTGACAATTATTGCACTTTTTTTGTTGGTAAGTTCGTTTATAGAAAGTAAAAAGGGGCATTTAATATACTCAAAGAAAAGAATATTAGAAAAGAATATTCCGTATTTTCTAATTATTCCTGCGATGCTTATTTCAAATGTATGTGCAGCCCGAAAGTCTCAGTAGATGTACATATTTTAATCATGTTGTTATCTTGCAATAAAATATAAAGAAAATATCCAGCTATTATTTCCTAGCGATGAGCTCACAAAATTATGATTTTAGAATTGTATAAGTTACTGTCAATAATATTAATCTGTTTTTATTAATGATAATAAAAATAAGTGATAAATTGATTGATTGGTTATTTCTACTAATAATAAAGGTGAATGTGTGTGGGCGTTGGCGTTCTACAAGCCAGACCATTGGACATACATCTACCATATTTCGCACATATATATTTTGGAGGGTGGTAATGTGCACCTTGGAGTAAATTTTTTGAAATTTTAATTAATTAAAAATTAAGGTGAATTTTATCGTTTTTCCAC
>JAPMOR010036253.1:5377-25551 GCA_026543865.1 Argiope aurantia
ACCAATAATCACAAGAAAGAGGAAAGAACTGTTCAGGAGTTTAGGAGACGCTTTTGTGTATTCGCATGAAATATTCCAAGCTCTTTATTAAACAAATTTCTAGCATTTATCTTTAGGCAATAACAAAGCGATTGTGAAAGTAAAAATTAAAAAAAAAATGAACGAATCGGAAATCAGTAAAATTTTGAACCATTTTAGAGCGGCACATTAGAGTTTACGAAATTATTATCGTTTAAAAATCAGATATATTAGAAATGATTAAAATAGATATATTTGTAACTGAGATTATAATTTATTTTCAAGAATAGTGTTCGACTTTTCTTTCTGTGATCTACAGCTGATGTGTATTTTTTCATTCATTTTCACATCTTTCAATTTCTTGTACAAGAAAGGTTTGAAATTAGACAGTGTGCAAAATTTCCATATCGAAGCATCATCTTCTTTATATTTTAAAAAATATCTCTACTTAAAATAAAAATGAATGAGCATGTGTGTATGCTGGCGCTCTACAAGTCAGATCGTTTGACTTAGACTTACCAAAATTGGCAACTTTGGAAAAGTGGGATTGTGATCTCTATGAGTGATTTCTTTTTGAAACTTTAACTGAATTTTAGTTAATTAAAAACTAAGAGAAATTAGGCGTTTTCCCGCGATAGCTTTTGAAAATATTACAGCATTAAAATGATTTTTAAATCTCTTTTAAAATTGTAAAAATTATCTTTCCAATGATATCTATTATTTTAGTGTAGCTCATTATTATTTATTTTATTTAGCTCATTATTATTTTTTTAATTTTGAAATCAATTTTTTTAAAAAAATTGTAAGCATACTTTTCAACAATATATTCACACAAAATAAAAATAAGATTTAACAGGCACAAGTACTTTATAACTGCATGAAAAAGATTAACTTTTATAAGCGTTTCGCCATCTTTCTGACAAAGCTCAAAATAAAACAAGAAGTTGATTCTCATTCCAAAATTATAATCTAGAAACGTATAATTTTTAATTTGTGTCTGTATCAAATAAAATATGTATGAAATTTCGAAAAGATAGAAGTGACATTTTACATTTTTATATTCATTTTAGTCCATCCCAAGAAGATCATTTATTTACAAGGAGGCGCGGACAGAACACATCCACAACAACGCGGAACAAAAACAGAAGAAAAGAAGAGAGAGAGAAACAAATGATCACTAGTCTTATATAACATGGGATTTCCGGCCACGTGTCGATTGAATTCTCGTGTTGACCTTAGATAAGGGCACCGAAGGGATCATTTTCACTTGACAAGTGGAATTGATGGCGCATCATTTTTACAAAGCTTCGACAGTGGAATGGGATCAGGAAACAAGAGAACACTTTAGAATGACCTCGACATGGGCCGATTTAGGCAAAAATTTATGAAATTAATTTGGATTAAATTAGATATTAAAATATCATTACATATATATACATAAATTTAATTAATACATGTAATAAAATCTTTTAATTTTATTTAAATTCCAATCAATTTCCTAGTTTTTATCTTAAATTATCTCTTGTTAATTTCATTTTAAAATGTTTTCTTATTTCTGATTCAGTACTCACTTTTTTAGCTAATTATTTCTTATAAACGCTCAAAAATTTGGTGACTCCTTGGATCCCACGCCGGGAGCGAAGGAATAAAAATCCTTACCACTTGCACATCTTTTCAACGATACCTTGCCTTACCGGTCAAGTGGCAAAGAAATCCCTCTCAGAATCATAGTAAAACCATTGTAGGGATAAATTTTTCTCTTTTTTGCTATTGTGTCATTTTGCAGACTAACGCATCTCTAATCGTTTCTTCGTTGTGAATAATATGACTCCCATGATGAAATAAATATCTGTTAAAATTTCAGAAGTTTCTTCTTTTACGGCGACACATTTGCAAAATTATATTTACATACAAAAACACACACGTACATAACAAGAGTTACATAAAATATTTAATTGAAAATTCTAGCAGGCTAGATGGACTAGATGGTTACGAAAGGCGGCTAGTTAAAATAATAATATTAATAATAACAACGAGTGTTGCTATTTGAGTTTGATAGAATAGAGAATTCAATTGAATTAATACAAAATCAATTAAATCTTCAAGATTTAGCCAAGAAAGCACTTACAATCTAAAGAATTGAAAAACAAAATATTCTTTCAATAGTTTCTACAATTTTTTTTAACAAATTAAATGTTAAGTTAAATTTAGCGGTTTAATATCAGTAACATCTGAAATAATCTTAGTAAATAAGCAATATATAAACAATATTAATTTCATCTGAAGATAAAAAAAATAATAATAAAGGAAGCACTTTTTTTTCTTTTCACTTTATGATAAATGTGTTTACTGTATTTTTTTAAAGTATACGAACTATATTAAATTTCCTATGATTCATTTTTATATTCTCTAAAAGCTCTTCGCGATTTCATGGATTTTGGAAAAATTTCCGATCATTCAATATTATATTCTCTAAAAGCTCTTCGCAATTTCATGGATTTTAGAAAAAATTCCGATAATTCATTTTTATATTCTCTAAAAGCACTTCGCAATTTCATGGATTTTAGAAAAATTTCCGATCTACAAACAACAACAACAAAAAAAGCCTTAGCAAAGACATGAGCTTTTAAGGAAATTTTCAAACGCATAAGCTCTTTATCGTTCAAACCACTCAGATTTGACTTGATTTAAATTCAGAAGATAAAATATCGAGCCACACACCATGAAAAAAAAATATCGGGAAATGCCAATATTCCCGGTATTTTTATCGGTAATATAAGATACTAATTTTCTATTTCAATAGCAGTTTTACTTCTTAGAGAAGAAAAAATAACATACAATCCTTTGCATTTTGAAATAAAAGAAGTAAAAAAAAACATCAATACGCAAAATCTTGGAAATGAATTGAAAATTTATCTAGAGAAAATGAAATATAAGATTCTCTGCCACGTTTAATAAATTTAGACGATGCAAAATATTCTTTTTTCTTTTCGGCTAAGGCTCTTATCTTTTTCTCTTTGGTTAGTTTCAAATCACAGTTGCCATTCTGGCACTACAAATAAATTGAACAATTGCCCTTATTCAATGAAATGAGGGCAACTCAAAGCAGAAATATCGAGATATGATACGGCAGATCACATTTGTTTTATTACTTTTTGATAAAAAAAAACTTTTGAATTATAAGGATATTCAAAAAATGGCGAAGTCTTTTTTACGTAATTTATTTTATTTTCATTTTCCAGTTCGCCTTTCTGATTCATTATTTCAGTTTTGGTTTGACGATATCGAAAAGAAGTTCAAATAATGGTTTGGATATAATGGCTTTAATGGGACATAACTTACTCAGAAGCAAACCGTACATAAGTAACTGCCTTTGTAATAATATAATAAAATGCATGAATTTTGAAAAAATTGTATGAATTTATTGAAGTTTTTAAAAAGATAGAGATGAAAACAACAACAACAACTGGTATCGTAGTCTCCTTTGGTGTCACTAAATGTCCTTTTATACGCCACAAAAGATTTAAACATTGTGACGCATTTAATACTTTTGCTACTACCACTTCGAAAATTTTAAATAAAATCTAAGCTCTATTTAAAAAAGATTTTATGACATTTAAGATCCTTTCCTATATTATCCTCGAAGATAATCATTAATTGTTAATTTCTTGAGTATGTATTATAAAGACAAAGTGGTAATAGTCAAAAAATTCGAACACGGGATTTTAACGAATCTCCTTGTTTTAGACATTGATTTCGAAAAACACATATTGGGAAAATATGCCTCTATGATGAAGATAACTCAAAAACCGTTGAGCTAGATGACTGAAATTTTGTATACTTTAATACCAAATTTGCGGATTTTTATTAAATTTTGTGTAAAATCTGTTAAGACGAAGTCTGTCTGTCCGGTTGTTCAAATATAAGTTTAGAAGATAAGTACAAAACGAAGAGAACTAGATAGATAAGATTTGGTGCATTCTATAGTGAAGATACCTGTCATTTTTTTGAGCCAAGGGTTGACTGTCTGTCTGTACTACTTTAGCTACTTTAAGAAACATATAAAAACGATAACTCTGTACAATAAGTCAATACGATAACTATAATATAAAAAGAGCTAGCTAGATTTAACATTTATAGTGTCTCCAAATTTTTCGTCATCCATAGTGTCATCAACTGTCAAATTTTGAACCAAATACAACAACGATTTGACTGTATATAAACGCGATAATTCAAAAATGCCATGACTTAAATGTATGAAATTTGGCATGGAATTTTGTGACTATAAATGCCAAGGATGACATGGCGCCAAGGCTATATAACACGCCAAGGATGACATGGCAGATTCAGTAAAAATGCCAACTTCACTCCAAAAGTTAATATTTCGTAACTATTGCAAGCCAATATCATGTAAGGCGTTCTCTAGCATGGCAAGTTCATTAGAGAGTACGCGATAGAGTTTTGTAGAAATTACTCAGACTGTTTCAAAGATGTAATTCTTTATAGGCAGGTCTTACTACACCCTTTTCTTTGATACCAAATTTCAAAGCTATCTACTTCACCAAACACAGCAGGCTCCATACATTTAACAACATGACGTTGTTTCTAATGGATTCTGGAAACGCATGTCACGGGAAACTACTTCCCGGGAAGAAATAAGAAAAAACTGAGAGAAAACTAAAACCCTCCAAAATACCTTGAAGAACTTTCAAGGCACTAAAAATTCATAAATTCGCAATCGACTTTTTTTTTCAAGGAATTCTCGAAACATGTTCATCCGCATTATTGATACCATCAGTTGGAGTGGCACCTGGGATTTGGCGTGACATTTTGAAGCCACTTCCGCAAGAGGCGATCGCCAAAAATGATAGTCGTTCGACAATCCACCATCTTGGAAGGGAGATATATAAAGAACCTCTTTGAGAAAGGATATATTTTTCGATTCTTCGAAGGAAAAACAATGTTTCTTGGTGGAAAGCAATATTGGACTATCCGAAAAAGTTAAAAAAAAACTAAGAAAAAGATATTTTTCTAAATCAGATTTTGTTTTACGTCTGGAACCATTTCTATCTTATGTTAGCTGCGTCAGACATGATGGATTACACACAGGAAACAGCACAGTATGTTTTTCAATGTCAAAATAGGTTTTTAAAGTATGGCTTTTAACAACAAGTAGTTAATACTCTATTTCGAACGAATATTTTAAACAATATTTTGTAAGAGTAATTATGAAGTAATTGCAAGACTTATTATTATAGTATATTGCATACAGGGGTGATTACATTTCTAATATAACGAAAATGAAAGATATTTTTACTTTCTCATATATATAGTATAGAGAAAATATAGTAATCGTCAAAAAAAAAAAAAATCGAACTCTAGATTTCGACGAATCTCTTCAGATTAGATCTCCCTGACAAGGAAAAACACATTTTTAGAAAATGTCTGTTTGTTTGTGAGAAAGATAACTCAAAAACGCTTTGATCTAGACAGATGAAATTTGGTATACTGTCTTTACACCAAATTTACAGATCTTATCAAATTCTGAGCATAATCCGTTCAGAGGAAGTCTGACTGTCCATCTGTTAGAATATAATTTAACACGATAAACAAAGAGAGCTAGATAGATAAAATTTGGTATACATATTTAACATCGATATTTGACATCTATCAAGTTTTGAGCCTAATCCAATTAGGGATTGACCGTCTGTCAATCTGTATTTTTGAAACATATAAATGCGACAACTCAAAGATGCAATGACTTTTAAATTATCAAATTTGTTCGTGATTTTGTGATTTTAAGTTTCGATTTATGTCAAATTTTAATTTCAGCCGTTTGGAAAGAATGCGCCTGAAACCGGTATTCGATTTTTGGATATTTTGGCTGCAAGCAAAGAATTAATCGTCGAAGCATTCGCCAAGGATCACAGGATAGATTCAATAAAATAGCTAAATTCATGCCAAAGGTTTATATTAACCCTTTCTAGGGCCGTGGGAAGTATGCTTCCCACCAAATTTATCAATCTTTGTATGAATTTATGTAGGTTGGCATCAGTTATGACAAATTTTTTTAGAAAGACAGAAACTCCCCCTCCAGTGCGTCGGAAGTGAGACGAACGATATTTTGTCCTGTTTTTGCTGTTATTAGTGGTGATATTGACTGTCGCGCCTTATCCATTTTTTTATTAGCTGATTATTTATCAGCTTCATTTATTTATTGGCTGATTATTTATCAGATTTATTATTTTTTTGGCTGATTATTTATCAGATTCATTTTTTTTTGGCTGATTATTTATCAGTTTCATTTTTTTTATTTATTGGCTGATTTTTTATCAGTTTATTTTTTTTTATTTATTTCTGGTAGAGGGCGCCACAACAGTTGTATGAAGTTTTGATGTTTTCGTCATCAGGTCACCAATGTTAGTATTGGCGATAGGCGAGGATCGAACTCGCAACCTTACGGTTCGTAGCCGAGTAACATGACCACAAGACAAAAGAAATTTCTCGTGTCTCGTAGCTGTTATCTGGCTTATAAAGCGTCACCACAACTTGATAATTTTAGGAAAAAAATTTGAAATCCATATCTAAAAAACTCTTTAAGAAAGATGAATACATGGCATTACCACAAAACACTTAATTAATGAGTTCTATTACAAATGTCTAAAGCAATTAGCCATTGCCTCGAAGTGATTACGGTTACAGGTAAACTTTAGTTAACATATTTTTCAGGTATTACTCTTATCGCTAGTTAGATAACGCAAAACGAATAGCTTAACGCAAACTGATGTGATAGCTGCTGTTAGGTCATGGAAGTTAATTAGTTAGGTGGAAAATTATCCATTCATTTTCACGTGTGAATGAAATGAGAAAAATGTTCTTTTTTTAATAATCTGCTGCCAGGTGGAACGTTTTATAATTGATTAATATTTGCATCACATGACCGACCTCGTCAATTAAAAACCATGCAGACGATAAAAATGAAGTGCTGAAATGAAAGGAGAAAAAAACTTGCAACAACAATAACAAACGTTTTAAAGAAGATTTTTCTCAATGAAATACCTATAATTCTAATCTTACCCACACACACATCATGCAATTTAGTAGAAATCATGTGGCAACGTTAATGAGATTCTTCGAGAATAAAAAGTCTCGGTCCTAGAATATTATAATTATTAACATTAGAGAGCTTAGAACGTTATAGAGGTTTCGCTTAAGAATATAGTAAAGACATTTAAATATTTAAACGGTTGATTTATTGTTTTAACTGCAATGGAAGTTGTTTACACTTCTGATAATACTAGCGAAAGAATCCTCGATTGCTTTATTAAAATCAGAGTTAAGCTTCAATATTATGTCCATCTTTAAGAAAATATTTCAATATCATGATTGCTACTTCGATGTAGCTATGGCTTAGTTATAGCAATTCAGTTCTACTGTTTAAGGTAAGTGTAAAATTTCATAAAAACGTGAAAAAAAAAGAAATGTTATAAATTTATAAAAATCTCATTTTGCAATTTTAACTATATTTGAGGAACAGTTAAGTAATTTCATACGTAATTTTTCAGAGTAATGAAAATTAATTTTGTGTAATAATTTACTGAAAGCAAGCAAAATATCCAACTAAGAATTTTTTTAATTGTAAATGAATTTTAAATTAATTTTTCATCTATGTTCTAGATAGATTTTGCTTTTTGTGCAATAGTGTTTTTTATTCTTTAGATATATTTAAAGATAAATTATTGAATATTTTAATTCATTAAATTTTCATTTCAAAAAAAAAATTAGTTTTTTATCATCAATATTGTTTAGCACAAAATCACCTGTGTCAGTCATTTTGAAACATTATAACTGAGACGTTTCAACAAAATGTTCCGAGAAGCAAAACATGCTTAAAAATAATAAAAAAAAACACACATTTCAGTTCGAGTTTGGTCGAATACAAAGATGAACTTATCAATATCTGCTTATCCCATAAAACCTTTACTATCTGAAGAAAAGCTTCTTAAATTATTTTTCAATGATTTAATTAATTAATTAAAATCATAGCAAAATTTATCAGCTTTCAACGAATAATTTCGTAAGTAATCATAAAAAAAAAGATCTTAACTTCGTTTTAAAATTAAGAAAGAGTTTCGAAGTTTTTTTAAAATTTAATAATAAAATTTTAATTTTTCACTATACAGATTATAATAAATCTCAGCTCATGAATTTTTATATTCTTGAGCACTCCTTCGTGCTTTGATTAATTTTAGTAAAATTTCTCAATTTGAAAAAAAAAAAAAAAAAGAAAAGGCTTCAGATCTTAAATAATTTTTACCTCGCATAAGCACTTAATCCTTCAAACTGTCCGTATTTGACTTTTTAAAAACCAGAAGTTTTACATGCATGTACATAAAAACGAGTGACTGAAATATCAAAGCAGAAAATAAATAGTACTAAGCCGGTAAATCTCTATTCACCAGTAATGTAGGATTCTAAATTTTTATTTCTATAATAATTCTACCTCTTAAGAGACTAAGGAGTTACAGATTGCTTTTTGCATTTTAAAATAAAAGAAAACATCATCAATACACAAAATCTCGGAGCAAAAATCAATGTATACAGTAAGGAAAAAAAAAAACCTTCGAAAAATGACGCTCTCACCCGTTTAATGAATTTAGAAGATCAGAAATATTCATTTTTTCTCCCCCACTGAGTTTATTATCATTTTCTCTTTCGTTAGTTTCAAATGACGGTTGCCATTCCAGCTGCACAAATAAATTGCAATGCTACAAAACAGAAATATTGAGATATAATGATAGGATGGATCACGTTTGTTTTATTATTTTTTTGTGTGTAAAGATACTTTTGAATAATACAAATATTGAAAAATAATGAAGTCTTTTGTGCTTAATTTAATTTTTTTACTTTTATTTTCCTTTATCTATCATTATCTTCTGGCTTCATAATTTTATAATAAGATTTTTTTTTTCAGAAAAAGATTCAGATGCCCGGACGCTGGTTTCAATTAGACTGGTTTAATAAAAGGTATAAAAATTCGAATCTCTTATGTTTGTGTCTCTCTTTCAACAATAAAGTTGAACGTATTTTTGTGTTCACACAAACCGCTGTTATCTACATCTACTAAATTTGGTACATATATATATATATATATTGGAAGATAAGAATATGCGTTTTTTAATTATTGCTTAAATTTAATTAATAGAATTAAATTAATTTAATGGGACTCCAACTTTATCGCTTGAAATTTTATTTAATAAAATTTAAAGCAAAATTAAAAATTTTTTCTTCACTGCAGCTTTCGAAAATATAACAATACAAAAATAATTTTTACAAAGTCTTAAGATTCAAAAAATTATTTTTTCAATCATACTAATTTTTTTAATTTATAAAGGTAATTAGTTAAAAAAATATTTTAAGTATAATATACAACAATATTTTCCATAACTGAAGAGAAATTCAAATTGTTTTCATTGTTGCTACTAATACTGAATCCTGGCCTTTTCCCAATTTTTATGATAAAGATATGAAAATTCGGCTTATTTTTCATGTTGAAGGGGTTTAAATATATAATTTAATTTCAAAATTAAAAAAAAACACGGATTTTTTTTAAATACACCTATTTTTAAATTAACATATGTAATATTACTTAACATTTACTTAACATAAATAATAATGAATATAAAATAGTTTAATAAAAACAATATTAATTAATAATAAACAAAATAACAAAAATAATATTAATTGGAAAACAAATATTATACATTGACATTAAAAAAAGCATCATAATAACCCCAAACAGTTCCGACAAAATTTAGAGTATAATATAAATAATACTAATTTAAAATATAACATATAAAATCAAAAAGATTACCATAAAATTTGAATATATCATAAAATGTACGTTAAAGACAGGACTCTTCAACCGGTTAATTCGTTACATTTGAAAGCGATTCTGCATAATCTACAGCTGCCTAAGCACAATACCTGTAGCACTTATTCACGTAATAGTTTTATGTAGACAATTAGCAGTTAATAATAGACAAATAACACCTTTCTGTGATGATACTTTTCCTAGAAGCATCAAATTGGGCTCGTTAAATGATGATTATTATTATTTGCGCCTGTGTCTAGAGATTTTTGAACTCCTCCAGTATCTTTAACGAATGGAATATTTTGATCACTTGTAAAAACCAACGGAAGAGGTCTTCCCAAAACTTTCTCGCTTACTTTCTAATAAAGATATGATATTAGAGAATGCTTTGATATTAAAGAATGCCATCATCTTTGGCGATTCATTCCTGGCATGCGGATAATAGTGTTACGAAATTTCTTTTACCGGGGTTCGTTTGGATAGTGGAAGTGATATGGTGTGTAGAACGCTCAATTAGCAGGCAGAAGTAGAATAAAAACAACGACGTTTATTTACACGAAGACACACAGGACAGCACAAAAGCGTCAACTATATACAGCACAGAAGACGATTATCTTCACCCGAGACGTGTAGCATACAACAGCATACACAGCAGCATACAACCAGAATCTACTGCAGACAGTAGCGCACAGCTCAGTTCAGCACGAGCTTGACTCAGTCGCTTCTACTTCTCCGACTCTGGCTCGGATTACTGACTTGACTTCTCTGGCAGGTGCAACCCCTTTTATAGGTCTCAGGAGGCGGGGCTAGAAGCCTCTCAACCAATCAGGAACGTTCTAGGCGTATCTCGGTTCCTACTGGACGGATCGGGAAAATTCTCGAAGTTTCGGGTATTATCTATTTTGGCGCCAAAGTCGCCAAATTGGTCGCCAAGTCGCCAAATAGTCGCCAATTTTGTCGCCAAGCTCTGGGACCCCCGACACGACGCCCAGACTCTGTCCCATAGAGATGACTGTAAAACATTCTTTCCAATGATGGAACCAACTATGCTGGGAAGCAGCATTACGGATTCGTAACAATAGCATTTGAAAATCGAATTTGGGCTCCAGACGCGTTTCTGACAACTGATTAACACAGAAATTTGACAGAAAATTTCACTTGTAGTCACAAAATCACATACCGAATTTGATATATTTAAGCCATTGCGTCTTTGAGTTATCAAGTTTACATGTTTCTGAAAGTATACAGAAAGACAGACGGCCAATTCTTTGTTAAATTTGTGTCAAAATTTGACATCTGTCTACACCATAGATGTTAAATATGTGCAGGGAATTTTATCTTTAGCTTTCTTAGTTTTGTAGTTATCGTGATAACTTACATTCGAAAAGGCGGACAGACAGATTTCCTCTGAATGGATTTTGCTCAAAATTTGTTAGAAACCTACAAATTTGGTATAGATACCATATACCAAATTTCATCTGTCTAGGTTAAAATGTCTTTGAGTTATTTTTGTCACAGATAGACAGACGGAGATTTTTGTGTAGGATTGGCGATGAGAGAGGATAAAACCTGGGACTTTGTGGTTGGCAGCCCAGTAACATGACCACAATACAAAAGCAATTGCTTGTGTAGCGTAGCTGTTAACTGGCTTATAAGCTTTCACCACATCTTCCAAAAATATGTTTTATGAACTCGGGGAAATCTAAACCTTGGGAATTCATCAAAATCCCGAATTCGAATCTTTTGATGATTACTTCTTCCTATACTAAGAATACTAGAAAGTAATAACGCATTTCGCCAGCTAAATAAATAAATAAAATAAAGCTCTTTCATTTCTATAAGTACTTAATTCCACCAACGAAGTATTCGTTTTAAATCCAGAAGTTAAAAATAAATACAACTTGAAATGTCAAAAGACAGGGTAAAAAAAAAGTTTTAAAACACACAAATATTTTTTTTTCAATAACAACTAAGCGTCTCATTATCGCTAGTATCAGTTTTCTTTCACATCTTCGAATAAAAATAATAAAAGATTAAGATAAAATATCTCGAATCATAAGTCAGTCTTATTATCTTGGGGGAAAATGACTTCGGAAATATGACCACTTCCACTGTTTAATGAATTTGAGAGCGGGAATTTATTTTGTCTGGTATGGTGTTTTTTTTTTTTTCTACTTCCTTCTTTCTTTATTTCTGCTGCGCATTATCCGAATGAATGTTGCCATCCTGTCTGCCATAAATAAACAACACATCTGCTCGTACTTCATTAATAAATGCAGAAAAACGATGCTCTCTGGTTGGCATCACCCGATAAAGAGCGGCTGATTTATCACAGGAAAAATTTTATTAAAAATACTTGATAATAATAATAATACCGATAAAAATAATGATGAATATCTCATTTTATTTGTTCTTCTTTTCGTTTTACATGTCCACTCTCTTTTTACACGATTTATTTTAGGTTGAATAGTTTCCTTTGAGGATTATCGATTCGACAATTGATTTTTATTTAAAAGGCTTTAACAGATTTCTTGTATTTCAGCAAACTTTTGGCGCAAATGGAAAAACAAAAATATTATAAAAAACTTGGTCAAAATTATGGAATTTATAAAAATGATATACGAATATATATTTGTTTAAAAAAGCGAAAATAAATAGAGAAAATTCACACTAATAAAAGAACATCCAAAAACCAGGAATCAACGGCGAATTTAGACATTCCGTCGCTCTAACCTACAAGGGCTAAGAATCCTGTCTTTTAATAATCTGCTTAATTCCATTTCAAGATTTTATCATGCAAATCATTTATTTTCAGTAATTTTATTTAATAATTTGAGAAAGTGCATGTAAACATAATTTTGCAGATGCTTGATCGAAAAGAAGACATTTTTGAAATTTAATTTATTTTGCACGGAGTCAAGATTTGTTCAGGAAAGAAGCGAGAAGATGATAAAATGACGTCTGTTTATATTACGATACGAGAGCAAAGTGACAGAAATATTTCCCTTTAGTGCTTTTACTATAAGATTTTGATAGGGATTTTATTGACACTTGTAGGTGTAGAAAAGGGAATTAGGTATCTTTGAAAGAATGTCATATGCATAAGGGATTTTTGTCCCTTCGCACTGAGTGTGGGAGCCTGCTTAATTCAACAATTTTATAGAGCGCATATTAGAATTATTTTTTAAAAAAATGAGATTCGGATCAGGAAATAAGAGAACATTTTAGAATGGAGTTAACATGAGCTAATCTATCTATACTTATAATAAAGCTCAATGTGTGTGTGTCTGTGTGTTGGCGCTCTACAGGCCAGACCATTCAACCTACAGCTACCAAATTTGGCACGTGTATACCATGAAGGTCGGGAATGTTCACCTGGGGGTTATTTTTTCGAATTTTTAATTAGAATTTCATTTATTTAAAAATTAAGCGAAATTTTGGCGTGTTTTTGCTATGACTTCCGAATATATTACCGCACAAAAAAGGTTTTTACATGAAGTTAAAGATGAAAAATTTATCTTTTAAATGATACCAATGTTTTAACCTTAAAATTAAATTTCTATTTTTAATGAATTTTTAAATAAATGTTTTGACTATATTTTTCAACAATTTTTTTCGTGCAAAATAAAAATAAAATTTAAGCTGCACGAGCACGTTTCGCATTCATGGGAAAAAATAGCTTCTTTCTAAGTGTTGCCATCACATTGATTAAAGCTCCAATTAAAAATAAATTAAATCATTTTGGAAAGGAAATCTGCAAACATATAATTTTCGGCACATGTCTGTAGGAAATGAAAAAAATAAGAAGTATTATTTTTTCTAAAAAATAAATTCAAGAAAAATTATTTCATGATCTTTTACACTCTCTATATTATTAATCCAATCAACCACTTTTATTTTAAGGCAAGTTTTGTTTAATATGAACAGGATATCCATTCAAATCAGGGCCACACAGCAGATTTGTAAACCTTTAGTAAGTCACAGATCTGCTAAAATGGGCTAAATGGAAAATTATTATATTTTATGTAACTTTATTCAATTAATGCTCTAATAAATAACGAATTTTTGATTTTACATAAACCTTCTGCCGTGGAAATCACGAATAACAAAATGTTCTCGAAATCCTAACATTTTAAATAAAAGGAGATTGTTTTCAATCAACCAAATCAATCATTTAAACTGACTGATTTATAAAAATTTGAATATCACTATTCAACCAAAAAAAAAAAAAAAAAAGATAATTTTATATTTTTCATCGATCGTTTCAAAGAAAATACGCCATTCAGCGCGCAGGTTTCTCAAGATCAATTGGCCTAAAATTATGAAAATGTTGAGTTTTTCTAAATTTTTAACATTCAAAACTTCATAAATAAGTCTTAGTTGATCGTGGAAAATAGAAACATTCATTCATTTATTTAAAATTTGATGTATCCAGAATATTTCTCAGAATATGATACCTTACTGCATTAAATTTAGACTTCATAATTTTTGAAATATATTTATAGGTCGGAACAAAATATTATTATTCATTTCATTTCAATCCTTTTGAAAGTAAAACTAAAAACTGCATTTTATGCTGAATCTGAGAAATATTTGTTGAATTATTCTTTGAGATATTACTTAAATTATGAAAAATATTTTGTAGTTTACATAAGACTTAAATACCGTGCGATTCTGTTTGCAATATTCATATTCAATAATAATAATAATAAATAAATAACAATAAAGATGATAAATAAAATAAAATGCTTGGTTTTATTAAAAAACATCTTTATATTAATTGCAATTTCATCATTTACACTTTAAATTAAAGTTGAAGTTTTACCCAAAATGACAACAAATTAGCAAAATATATTTAGTAAATTGAACGAAACGATTTAAGCAACAGTATAATTTTGGTATGACTATCAAAATTTGAAGATTAAAAATGTTTTGTTTGAGAATCTATTAAGAGACCAGTTACTTAAAATATTTAATTGAAAATTGTAGCGAGCCGAGCGGTAATACTGCCGAACCGGCTGGTCGCCAAAGGCGGCTAGTACTTATAATAAAGCTCAATGTGTGTGTGTGTGTGTTGGCGCTCTACAGGTCTGACCATTCAACCTACAGCTACCAAATTTGGTACGTCTATACCTTGGAGGCCGGAAATGTGCACCTGGGAGTTATTTTTTCTAATTTTTAATTAGAATTTTATTTATTTAAAAATTAAGCGAAATTTTGGCGTGTTTCTGCTATAAATTACGAAAATATAACGGCACAAAAAAGATTTTTACATGAAGTTAAAGATGAAAAATTTATCTTTTAAATGATACCAATGTTTTAACCTTAAAATTAAATTTCTATTTTTAATGAATTTTTAAATAAATGTTTTGACTATATTTTTCAACAATTTTTTTCGTGCAAAATAAAAATAAAATTTAAGCTGCACGAGCACGTTTCGCATTCATGGGAAAAAATAGCTTCTTTCTAAGTGTTGCCATCACATTGATTAAAGCTCCAATTAAAAATAAATTAAATCATTTTGGAAAGGAAATCTGCAAACATATAATTTTCGGCACATGTCTGTAGGAAATGAAAAAAATAAGAAGTATTATTTTTTCTAAAAAATAAATTCAAGAAAAATTATTTTATGATCTTTTACACTCTCTATATTATTAATCCAATGAACCAGTTTTATTTTAAGGCAAGTTTTGTTTAATATGTACAGGATATCCATTCAAATCAGGGACACACAGCTAATTTGTAAACCTTTTGTAAGACACAGATCTGCTGAAATGGTCTAAATGGAAAATGATTATATTTTATGTAGCTTGATTCAATAAATGCTCGAATAAATAACGAATTTTTGATTTTACATAAAGCTTCTGCTGTGGAAATCACGATTAACAAAATGCTCTTGAAACACTAATATTTTAAATAAAAAGAGTTAATTTCTAATCAACTAAATCAATCACTTAAACTGACTGATTTATGAAAATTTGAATATCACTATTCAATAAAAAAAGGATAATTTTAGATTTTTCATCGATCGTTTCAAAGAAAATACGCCAATCAGCGCGGAGGTTTCTCAAGATTAATTGGCCTAAGATTATGAAAATGCTGAGTTTTTCTAAATTTTTAACATTTAAAACTTCATAAATAAGTCTTAGTTGATCGTGGAAAATAGAAACATTTATTCATTTATTTAAAATTTGGTGTGTCCAGAATATTTCTCAGAATATGATACATTACTGCATTAAATTTAGATTTCATAATTTTTGAAATATATTTATAGGCCGGAACAAAATACTATTATTGATTTCATTTCAATCCTTTTGAAAGCAAAACTAAAAGCTGCATTTTATGCTGAATCTGAGAAATTTTTGTTGAATTATTCTTTGAGATTAAAAATTATGAAATATATATAATAAATTATGAAAAATATTTTGTAGTTCACATAAGACTTAAATACCGAGCGATTCTGTTTGCAATACTCATATTCAATAATAATAATAATAAATAAATAACAATAAAGATGATAAATAAAATAAAAAGCTTGGTTTTATTAAAAAATGTCTTTATATTAATTGCAATTTCATCATTTCCACTTTAAATTAAAGTTGAAGTTTTACCGGAAATGACAACAAGTTAGTAAATAGCAAATTGAAAGAAACGATCTAAGCAATAGTATAAATTTGGTATGACTATCAAAATTTGAAGATTAAAAATGTTTTATTTGAGAATCTATTAAGAGACCAGTTACTTAAATTATTTAATTGAAAATTGTAGCGAGCTGAAATACTGGCGAACCGGCTGGTCGTCAAAGGCGGCTAGTTTAAAATAAAAATTAGGAAATTAATAAACATTTAAATTAGATTTAAAAATTCCGTCGTATGTATATGTTTTTATTTATTTATTTTAATTAATAATTGTGTAACAACGGTGTTTGTACACATTTGTACTTAAGAAGAGGTTTGTTATTCATAAATATTGTAATAATTAAGTATATGTGACAAAATTTAAAAAACCTTCCGACAGTATACTCTACAAAGTGTTAATATTATTCTAAAATTGTAACTAAATTTATATATTGGTAAGCATAATTTTTGAAGCAGAATCGTGGCCGAAGACAGAGAAGATTTTGAATTATGAAGTTCGCTTTATTGCATCCCGGGAAGTACGAATTATGTATAAGCAGAAACGACAAGCACAATACAGAACGACACAAAACGAAATGAGGAAACGCTGGTGAAAATTTTATCCCTGGAGTATATATTGTGAGATTTTAATAGGGATTTCTAATACGTGTCAATCGCAAGTAAGGGGATCATAGTGACCTTTTAAAAGAATGTGCTTACATGGACAATATTTTATCACTACACTCGGAATGCGGGAACCGCTGACTAAAGCATTTTCACAGAGCTTTTGTTGCATTAATTAAATAGAAAAAGTGGAATGGGATCAGGAAATAGGAGAATATTTTAGAATGAAATTAATATGGGTTCATTTAAGACACATATTTGGAAACCGATTAAGTTTAAATTAGATTTTAAATATTGCCGCATTGAAGAAAGACTGTCGAATCTCCATGGCCGAATGGTCATGGAACTGGTCTTGTGATCAAGAGACCTGGATTCGAATCCCGCTAGAGACACTGAGGTTAATGGTATATGTAAATACTTAATTCCTTGATTTTATGTTTTCCTTTATTTCATGTTCCAGAAGATACTGGACATTTCTTTAGTTTACCAGACAAGTGTTCTGGACTTTTTTTACTGTCTCCAGAAGAGTATTCTGAAACTTTCTCTGCTTGAATAAAAGCAGAAGATTTGTCAGTTACTGTATTCTCCGTTCTGAGTTCTGTTAATAAATTGGTTTAGCTCTACCTCTTGTGTGCGTCATTGAATCCAACACTAGAATATCTACGTGACAATATCATTACACACACAGCAACTTCCCACACAGTAAAGTAACACAGTATAGTAATGCGAAACGATGAACAAATTATTTCAAATGTAAGACAGGGAAATGTAAAAATATTTTTATGACCACAAGTTCATTTAGTATTCTTAAGGTTCATTTAGTATTCTTAGTATAGTATTTTAAAAAAGGGTTATTTTTCACATTATGTCCAATTAGAGTACGGAATTACATTAATAACATAGCAAGTTTTAAATATTGAACCATGCTCTGTCATTTGAAAAGAATTTTCATAACTTAAGGTCCTTTCCTGCATTCTCCTCGATGACAAACATTAATTTTTCAGAAACAAAATTTTTGAGAGACTGTTCTTACCAGAAACTTTTCTTTGATACCAAATTCCAAAGTTATCAATCTCATTAAAGATAACGCATTGCTGCCATTCTAAAACAGTTGTCGTCATCTCAAGTGGATTCCCAAAAGCAACCTATTTTCCAGGAAGGAACGAGAAAAGAGAGCCGATAAACCTTACCCAAGTACCTGAAAGTACCCTAAAGACATTAAGAGTTCATAAATTCTAGAACAGTTCTTTTTAAGAACTCCCCGAAACATGTTCATACACATTATTGATATCACACAATCGATGTCATCAGTTAGAATGGCACATGGGATTTGGCGTGACATTTTAACGCCAATTCCACAAGAGGCGATCGCAAGAAATGATAAGTCCGTTCGCCATCTTGGAGAGATTTATGGCTGAAAAAAAAAGCATTTTTTGACGGGCATTATTCTTCGACACTTTCACAAAATAACAAAATAAAAAATAAGGTTTCTTTATAGAAAGTATTATTGAACTTACCGAAGAAGTTTAGGAAAAGAAGAAGGAAATGTTTTCTGAATCAGATATTGTTTTACGTAGGGAGCTGTCGCATTTTTGGTGAAAGTTGGGTTAGACATGACGGATTATACACAAAAACTTTGGAAATTTTATAGTATATTCTTTTACAGCATAAATTTTATTTTATGCATAGTTTTTAACGAAACTTGATACACAGACTCAAAGATACTTTTAAACACTAAGACGATTTTAGTTACACTAAAAAGTAACTGAAATCGTGTTATTTAACCCTTTATTCAGTACTATTATAAAGAAGCATTGTGTTTTCATTGGAGATTATGATTCGAAAGGCTTTATATGGGTGTCGTAGGCGTGCCTTAACACACGGATTTCTGGGTAATTATTAAAATAAGGAATTAAAATAAATTAAAAAATATACAGAGTAAGTCAAAATGAATGCTCCAATTTCATAACTGCACTATGTAAAATGTAAAAAATGTATTTATTAAAAATGTATATGCATGCAGATGAAATATAAGCAAGTTTTGAATGCACTTCTCACAAATATTGTTATACTGCATATATCAGATATGAAATGTAAATGTTGACTTTGTTCAGCATGTTTGTATCGCCTAGTTTCATATAAATCATAAACAACTAATTTATATAATGAATATTAAAATCTGCGTGCATTTCAAAAAGAAAATCTATTTTCTACCAGCGTATATTACTTTAATTCAGGTAAACTGTTAATTGCACCCCCTTTAGAATCTATCCATCATTAAACAACATTAGGAAATAAATGTAACATCCGATCTCTAATGGACCTTTTGTAAAGGATGTCTGAATTTTCTGCCGTGAATGTGGTATTTCCGAATTACTCTGAATAAACGGACTTTATTATAAAGGACTGAAGCAATTAGATAAATGTTTCGAATGGATTACGGTTACAGATAAACTTTAGTTTACATATTCATCATATATGCCTTGTCGTTGGGTAGATAATGTTTTCCGATCTCTATTAATGCATGGGATAATGGATAGCTCGGCGGAGGCCTACATGATAGTTATGGTTAGTGCGCAAAATCATTCATACATTTTCACACCTAAATGAAGCAAGAAAAAATGTCTTTTTTTTTATCACCATCAGCAGGATGAACCGATTAATAATAGAGTAATACCCACATTTAATCATCCAGCTCATCGAATACATTACCTGCAAACGATTAACATTCAACTCCGAAATCACGTGGGAAAAAATTAGGAACAGTGGCAGATGTTTTAATGAAATTTTTCTGAGTAAAACATCTGTAATTTTAACTGCACGCGCATCAGATGATTTAATAGAAGCAATGTGACAAAGTTAATGATGTCGTTCGAGATTGAAGTGCCTCAGCCATTGAATAATGCAAGTTAATTATTTCTTAGTTGCTAAATTACAAAATTAAAATATATTGGAAAATTGTTTATAACTTTTAATGCTATGAAAACTGTTAATGATATTAGAAATGATATTAGAAAAATAATCTTTCTGTGTTTCTCAAT
>JAPMOR010036263.1:4226-18348 GCA_026543865.1 Argiope aurantia
TATATATATATATATATATATATATATATATTGGCTAAATAACGTTTTGTATAACTCAATTACTGACACTATATTTAAATCACATACTAGTTAAACATATTTCAAAAATTTAATATTCTGTTGAGTAGAAAATATAATACTGAAAACATTAAGAAAAAAGAACGCATTGAAAATTTTATCACGACTTTTTCTGATTTTCTTTTGCATTGCATAAATACTTTTTAAAGTATAAATGCCCCGAAGTTTCTTGCATTTAAAGTGGATAGAAATTCTAAAGAAAAATATTAACTATTTTAATTTCTCTAAAAATTACATTATTCAGTTAAACCTTAACCTTTAAATTATGTCTTTAAAACGATCCGAAAGTTCTCCAAAGGTAGAAAAACTTTGTTTAAAGAAAATTGACTCGTTGATATAAAAAAATAAAAAGAAATACTCCAAACACAGTTTTGCACTTATTTTAAATCCCAAGGGAAAAAACACTAAACAACAACTTCCCATTTAGAAATGCATAAAAAAAGCGCTTGCTTTCGGAATAAATATGTGATGAACTTTAACTTAAACAATAGTTACACTGATTTTTTTTAATTCCTCAACAACAAAGACACATTTTAATTTTCGGTGACTCAATGAAATAAGCTAAAAATTTTGAGGCGAAGCTTAAAAACAAAATGAAGATATTTAAAAGGAAAACGAGTTACGGAACATTTCATGCTCCATTTTTTTTCTCTCTCTTTTTAGTTTAAACGAATTATATTTTATCCGCAAAGAAAAATGTTTCGTAATTACTTAAAAGTGATAAAAATGTAAAAAATGGGCGATTTCTTTTCTCAAGAAAGAGAATAAATAACTGAACATTTAGCTTCGAAATTCAAAAAGGAATAGAGATTCAAATCAGAGGATTTCTTTCATATACATACAAAAATGAATATGACTGTTATTTTACCTTAGAGAAACTTTTAAGACCCAAATTAATAAAATGTTTAATTAATTCATTTTAAACTAGATACTATTTTAGTATTTTTATTTTTAATTGCAGTCATCGAAAACTATGTTTCTGTCATAAAACATAATTCATATTACAATTTATAAGCACCGACTTGTGGGCCAGTGGTCAGATGTTTCGAAGGCAGAATAATACAAATCAGTAGAAATATATGATTTGTTCTATCTTGTGATTATAAACCTTCATCAACCAATACCCACTGAAGTGGTAAATCTTTCTCTGTGATGCTGATACCTACTTGATTTTCAGGCATTTATCCAATATCGGGTTGTCTTCATCAAATTACAACAAACACAAATACGTATCATAGAACAAAGTCAAACTTTTAGCTCAAGTACTACCTAGATGTTTCAAGGACATCGAAGGTTAGAAGATGCCAAATTTCTTATTAACAATGAATCCTTCATATATTTTACTACATAAAATTATGGTTAGAATTATCACTATCACTATTTATAAGTAAAATATATGATTTTACTTTTACATTTAAAATTGTAGTTGATCGAGTCGATACTATTTTATAAATATCTAATATTCAATTTTCAATTCAATGAAAATTATAATGTTATCATGAAATTTAGGTGTTTGTATGATGAAGAAAATTTCATATCTTTAGATTGTGAAAAATACTGTATTACTCAAGAAAACATGAAGCATAAGTAACAAAAATTTCTTCAGGTGAGTACACAAAAAAAACCATCTATAGAAAATTACAACATAAGCAGATAGAAAACAGCAATAGCACTAAAAGTACACTTGATAACTCTCTCCATGATCAATACTTAAAGAGAGGTTGATTCACTGAATTCAGCCGCTCGTGATTTTAAGAATTTTCTGGAAGAATCAACAATTCTCGATTTCTAATAGAAGCAGAATTCGTGCGTTTTCCAGAACCTTTATTTTCTCGCCAAATTCATCAATTATTTGCAAAGTGATTTTACTATTCGTCTCTAAATTCGAGGACTAATCACTTGGCATAGATTTAAAATTTCTTAAAGATTTTTCTTTTTTAACTTGAAATTTATTTAACAGGACAATGAGAGATTCGTGACAGTATTAACTCGTATGCACAGTATTTCTTTTTTGTGCCTTTAAATTAATGATAAACTTATCAACCATGACACTTATTAAACAATGTGTGAGATTTTCTATTATATTAGTGTTAGAAACAAAATTTAAATGGTTAGAAATATGCATTATATATATATATATATATTAAAATGAAGAAAATTTCACTTTATTTCTAAAAAAATTCAAGAAAATGCATCGATAATAAATTTATTATTCTTTTGTACATCGTTGAAAATATTGACCTTCCAATTTTTTTTTTTTTTTACCTAAATTATTATTTTATCTTTTCAAAAGCAAGTACAGCTTAAAAGATAGAAAATAACCAATTTAATTTCGATACAACAAAAATCTTACACTGTCGACATTTCGAAAAAACGAAGCAAATCAGGACAGTATCACGTACAAAGTTCAAAACCTCTAATTTATTTTCCAGTAATTACATCGTCGAGAAAATGATAGACATGATAAAAGCTCTCCACTCTACATTAGTTTCCTCCTTTACCTTTACTTCATCATTTTCTCTATACAATAAAAGTAAAATTATCCACGGAGGACTTCGTACAACAGCGAATGATGGACGTTGAGCTTAATGGAATGTCAAGAGCTTAACAAACTATGATGAATGAATATTCCAAGATGTCTTGCTTCAATTCAGTGTTCCTAGATACCTGAAAAAATATGGAAAACGGTAATAGATTCCTGCAACTACATGAATCAGTGTCGTATATTTAAGACTTCATAGAATGTGTTGATACATTAAAATGTAGCAGAAATAATGGTTATTTTCTCCTAAATTGTTTTGATCGATTAACTGCAAAAATAATTATATATATTTTGAAAAGATTTAGATATTATATGCAAACTAAAAATTTCCTGTATTCAAATTTTCAAAAATATTTAGATATATCTGAAATTTTCTACGAAATCATAGAATTTGGTTGCAGAATATATTTTTAGGAAATGATAGTGGTAAACAAACTGGCTTATTAGCTGTAGATTGTGTCAGTCGAATTCGTTAGATTTTAATTTTATATTTATATATCATTTTGATTTTAATAAATCTTAAAAATATTTTAAGTATACTCTACAATTATCTTTTAAGCAACTATATTTAATTACTCTCGCACTGCAACTATATAAAATACATTTGTAATATCAAGTGCTACAATTAAGAATATTTAAAAAATAAAATAAAACTTATTAAGTGTAGAATTTTCAGACAATAATATTTTGGTCTAGTGATTCGAATTTTCTCTTAAAAAATGTTGTTTGCTCTAAATAGTTTGCTAAAGTGTATCAAATATCAAACTGTTAAGCAAATTTGATTTTTTTCTGAATGAATCTTTTAGATTCCATTACATAAATGGATTGTAACATTAAATAGTTCTGTAACTTTTGTAATAATAATAGATTATTAATTATGTTATTTCAGTACTGAAATAAGCTTATTTTTAAATAATTATCATTAATCATTAAGTATATCATTAATACTGATATTTTCTTTCTTTAAAATGGAAGAAAAAGATGTAATTTTCTAGATCCAACAGCTTATTACATAATAAATATGAATTTAATAAACCTGCCAATATTTTAAATCGGAAAAATATATCAAAATGTTTTGATTTATATTTTCTTTATTTATATACTATAGATTAAATAGAGATTGTTAAATTTTTTTTATTTTAATTATTTCATTTACAAATGATGGGGTTTTGCTATCTGTTTCTCGAAATTTATGTGTTAGAGAGCTTATGCCACGAAATTTTCAATATTTATCTTACTTTTAATGAATAAACTATTTTCGCTTTTTGAAAATTTAACTCCCTTTTTATCGACCCATTTAATTAAAAGACATCGATTTCTATCATTCCATCTAATAATGAATGTATGAGACTCAACAGATATTATTGATACTGGCAATTGACGTAATTATATATCCAAAAATCAAGGAGTGTTAAATCCGGTGAGTGAGAGGGCCAATTATTTCCTCAAGAACGTCTGATCCTTCATTAAAAGTGGTTCAAAGGGAACTAGATGATATTAGAAGAAGGCACTGTCTTGCATGAATGTCACTGTGTCAAGGGTATTTTGTTCCTATAAATATATTCTCTTTTAATATTTCTTAGCAACAGATTACATTAATTTAGAATGTCTTTAAGAGTGCTTATAAACATATCGATGTATGCAAATGGGTCCTACTTATGTGTCCATATATTACAGTTGTGGGTGTTGACTGTCCCGTGCAATGGAAAATATGTCTTATTTCACAATATTTTAAGCAGTAAATGTGGAATTTCGTCGATTTTGGACACAGTTCAATTTGTGTTTTTTTCTCTGCTTAGCTAGATGATGTATGAAACCTTTAAGGGAGAAATTTCACTCCATTAATGATGCAAAATAATGATGCCATAGCGGAAATATAGAACCTTGATAAAAGAAGCGATCACTTTATCTTGTTTATGCTTGATTTTATTCATATGGTATATCTTGTTTCGATACTCATATATTGAACTAATATTTATGCTGTTTTATAATTTTATTAACTTTCCATTAAATATATACATATATTCCTATTCACTTGTTTTCCTTTATTTTCTACTCACCAATTATTGGCAGCATTGCATTTGAGTAAGAAAAAAAGTCAGGGCATAAAAAAAAATTTAAAAAATGTAGAGCACTTTTATTGCACAAGTTTCCCCTTTCTTATAATAACAGCATACCAACTGCAGCAATCAAATCAGAATGACAGTTTTGAAACTTTTTTCTTCACTTTTGTCTACAAAATCTTATTAAACTTTTTCGGCAGACAATCAGTTTTTCGGGTACAAAAAATAATGCCCCACCAAAACTCTTTTATTCACCAATGTTACCATTACAATTTAATCCTATGCGAGTTTAAGTAAAAAGGACAATCAGATAAGAGATATAATCGCAGATTTAAACTTCATGTTATCCTATTTTCTGCGTTTCCTAGCAAGCCCCGCCATCTATTGAGGAAAGATTCAACTACTCCCTTTTTTCTTAAAAAAAATTCTTTCTTCGTGAGAATAATTTAATTCCAAACTGCATTTTTATATATTAATTCTTACTAAGCCTTTTTAAAGCATTTTAAAATTTATGGAGTATCTTGCATACATAAATATATGTATGTACAGAATTCAAAATTGAAATGTACACACATTTTTTGCAATTCGTCAAACAATTGCTAAAAAAATTTGATGCACGTTCAAAGCCTTCATGATAGATTTGAATTTTGTAAATTACAAAGTATTATGTTATCGCTATTACTATCAGACTCTTTGCTTTTGTTCAAGAGGCTGTTGGTTTGATTTTAAGTTACTAAATTTAGCACAAATTAGAAATTTCTATTAACAATTTAATTAATTAAAATCGCCTGTGTTGTTCAACGATAATTTCCAAAAATACAGTTGCACAAAATTGATATTTAGACTGTTTTAAAAATTAAAAAAGTGCATTTTTCATAATGCCATTTGATTGATGCACATTTAAAAAATACGATTATTTAAACATATTATTTGTACTGAAACCATCTTCCTCGTTTTATCTCTAATGTTTAATCTTTTTAGTTTCCTTGACAGATGTAAGCTAAGGATGAATAAGGTTAAATAAATAGAAAGTGAAATTATTCTATGACAAAATCCAAATTAAAATAAATTAGTGCAATTTAAAACGTATTATGTAGATATTTATTTATCGACGACACGATTTCTGTCGAACAAAATTAAGAAAATGCAAGCAAATGCAAGCAAGGTGAACAATACAGGTATGAAGCTACTAATGCATCATGACTATTCTACTAATGCATTCGACCCATTTTCACACCTAAAAATATGTTGTTACAAATGTTATTAAAACAATATTTTTTTTGTGCTAAATTTTGAGATTTTGAGTTTGATTTCATATATAATTCTCAAATATTAAAAAATTCAAAAAATAGTAATCAACGAAAGAAATTAATAATTAACAAAATTGAAATGTAATTGTTTTTTACCGATCTTCAACCTACATATTTTCAAAAATGTGAAAAAGTGTTATCGGAAATATTCTCCTATAATAGATTTTATTAGTTAGAAAACTTCTTATAACTGATTTCGCCTTATATATGACAATGAAAATTTTATGGTTCTTAAAATTCGCATCAAGAACGGCAAATTAGGGATGGCAGTTTCTTAACATCCCAGGGCACACAAGTTTGCTATTTTGAAAACTCGTTTCAGAAATGATAGATTGTCTAAAATATCTTATCAAATTTTCATAGACATTAATTTATAATGAAGAAAATATTTACTCTCCCCCCTTTTTATATATAAAGCAACACAAATTTTATCAAAAACTTAGTAATATATTAAAATGTTGATAATTTATGAACCATGAATAATATACGTAAAAAAAATTTAGAAATAATATTTATTGCCCAGTTATTAAATAAAAATTATATATAAATATATTTATAAATAATATATAAATCAATACAAAAATTATCAAAGAATTTACCATTTTAAAATGTTAGCAAATTTATGGAACAAGTTTAACATATAGGATGGTACACGTAGAAAGAATTAAAAAATAATAATTATCAAATAGTTATTAAATAAAATAATTATTTAATATTATTTCTGAAAGTAGAACCGCATAGAATATTCATAATGAAGGCAAATGGTTTATAATTGATGAAAGAATGAAAGAAAACTTCTAAATTATTCAAAAGGCAATATAAATGAAAGAAGGGAAATCGTAAATTTAAAGGAGTTCAGCATTTTGCCATCTAAATAATTTAAATGAACGGCTTGCATTTTTTTTCATGAAAAATTCAAGAATTTTAATTACTATGCAGAAAAATCATTCTTCAAATGCTCCAACTCACCGAGCCATGCAAGACATTATTTTTATTACCAATAAAAAGATAGCAGATTTTATATGGATTAATTTGAGGACATTCAGTTTATTGACTATTTATAAATATTTTTTATATGTCTAATTCATTAATTAGTAAATGGTGGAAAGTTGTAGAAAAGTATTTTCTTTGCACATAATACAGGGTGATCAAGAAATAACAGGAGGTGTTCGAAGCTCTGTAAAGTGTTACGTACTGGACGAAATATAACAAAATTCCGGCACCATATACATTAAAGTATGTGGTTTCAATTTATTAAGAAAAAAAAACTAGTACCAGAAAATGCCGATGGGGAAATTCTGGCACTGCAAGCGCATGATATGTGGAAAAAGAATATATAACTGTCAATGGATATAGTAAATAGCAACACACCAAATAACAATGAAAAACGTTTATTATAGTAACTTACAAATTTGGCTCAAGATGACCCCAACTTGATGTTCCAATAATTACATGCGGTACACGAGGTTTTCGACGGTGGCTCACAGCATATCGGCATTTATTCGTCTGGCATCTAACGTTATTCGATCTTTTAAAGAAGGAATGTCAAAAAGTGAAACAAAGTGAACCTTTCAAATGAACCAGAACCACCTCACAACCAGAAATTGCAAAGATAAGATTCAAATAAGTGCCATCAATTAATGGGTGTTATCTCATGTGGATAAAATTTCAGGATCTTACACGATGTTTTCTGCATCGTCGATAACGGGGTATTAGTTTGTCGTGATATTAAACGTGCACTGCGGATAACCTGATTAATTTTTACAGCCTGATCCATTACGGCGGTTGCAACTTCTTCAACTTGTTCCTGCATGATAACTTTACGTCCTCGACTCTGTTGCATACCAAGAATTCCTGTTGTTTCAAATCTTTTAATGCGGTACACGAGGACCATTCGTCGTAAGTTAGTTATGGTCATCATTTCTCTATGTAATTTTTTTCACCGCCGGCATTCAGGAAAAGCAACACTGGCATTTTCATCACATTGATAAAACAGCTTGACTAATAAGGCGTGTTCACGTAGTGACAACACGATCGACGGAGAAATTCTTGCAGAATGACATAAATTCCCGCAACCCTTCCTTTTATCTTTGATGTCGTGTCACAAAGTCCTCGTATAAGCAAATTGCATTATAAAGTTTTCGATCGCAGAGCCAGGATTTCCCCTAATGGAGTTTTTGGTACTATTTTTTTATATATATCGAAACCGAATACTTTAATGTGTATGGTTGCCAAATTTTGTTATATTTCGTGCATTACATAACATGCTACTAGGCTCCGAACACCTCTTGTTATTACTTGATCACCCTGTAAAATGTATTTATGTATTCTTTGATTTTAAAATTTACTTATTCTTAAAAATTTTTGTAAATCAATTTATTTCAATTACTACGCAGACATTTGTGTACAAAAACATGCTTGCACTATCCTTAAACATTTGAGGTTTAGATCTCCCATCAGAGACAATATAAAAATTTAGCTTCTGAGCAACCACACCAAAAGAAGAGTTAATGTATAAATTTCAGTGAATTATAATTGAATGTCGATTGCTTTTAATTAAAAGATTAAATACCTGAATATTAAATATTTATTTATACTTAAAATTATTATAAAAGTTAAGTTGATTTTAATAATTAAATGCTTACAATACTGTTTGACTCTACATTATTTAATTATTTAAAGGATCTGTAAAATGGTTTTTATTATTTATTTCAAAGCTCTTTTTAATTAGGATGCTTACAAAATTCAAACAGACTGGATGTAGTGTTTGAGTTTTTAAACAAATCTAAATGATCTGCAAAGGTAATTAGACTGTGAAGTGTACTATGAAATTAGTGTAAATACTTGAGAGAATTTTCTGAAACTAATAAAATAAAAATTTATCTTAAATAGTAACTTTTTGTTTTTTGTAATTAAATGAATTTATATATATATATCGTTTAAATCGTTTAAAATCTTGTAGTAATTTATTCATTTAGAAATTTTTGAAATCATATGTTTGTTTATATATTAAATAACTATATTTTAGAAGATTTTCTAATTAGAAAGATTTAATTTAAACTACATTTTATTATAAATTTGGCATTTAACTGCAATGATGATTAATATTTTCGTGTAAAATGAAATTCGTTTTAGATAATGAAATTATTTCGAATTTTTATGACATACATGTTGCAGTTTACTGACAAGATATTTATGATCATTTAAATTTTGGAATGATTACTCATTTATGACGAGAAAGTAATCATAATTTTGTATAATATATCTTCAGTATTCATTAAAATCGATACATCTGATGAATAATATTATTTCTTATTATAATTTTATGATTTTAAGTTAGAAATTCGAAAGTATGTTGGACATTTTGTTGAACCTCATCGGCTCTGATTTAACGATTGCCTTATTTTTTGAATATTTCTAAGCTTCATGATGTAGTTGAGAGAATGTTTAATTCCTTTTCATGTTACAAAGAATGAATCTATTTTCCTGTTTGAAGATTATAAGATGATTTTTTCTAAATTCTAATGCGTATCGTTACGATGAGAGAGTTCAAAAGAAAAGATATAACAAAACGGAAACAAAGAACTGAGTAATTAAATCTGCATCAATGTAAGTAAAACAGTAAACAACACAATTAATTTGGATTTTCTTGAAAGTCTTTTCCTGCATTTTGAGGCCGCATTTGATTGTTTTCGAGTGATCTTTTAGTGCGAGATATAAGCTTACGTATTAAGTTTTGTTAATAGCAATAAATAAAGAAGGATAATTTTTTTAAAAAAAAATGAAACACTTTCAAAGGAAGAATCATCAAAATGAAAGAGTTCCTTTTTATTGGCAATAGAAAAGAATCAAATGGTACTCGCGTTTAATAATTGTCTTTTTAAGACAATGAGAAAAGGAATAAGATGCGGAAAGCTTTCAACTTATTTCCAATTTTCTTAATCAAAAATACAATAAAACTGCAATCTTTGAAAATAATTTCAGTAGCTGAAGTTCTAGGATTTTAAAGCTTTAATAAGAACAATGTGTTGTTATATTTTAAAGTTAAAAATTAGCATATTTGACTGCATTAGAGAGTAAATACTTAATAAATATTTTCTTTCTTATGGAATGGATTTTATATATAAAAAAACCCAGTTTTTAACGTTTGACGTCTATTTTAAATTTCCATCAATTAAACATAGATTTAAAAGTTTCTTAGTTATAAAATGAAAGGAGGTTTCTAAACATTCCTTATTATTTTTTTAATTTATTTTTGAAACTTAAATTTGAAGCAAAATTGATTATATAAAGTCTGAATATAATATTATATGGAACTTTTAAGTAATTTTATTTCATCATGAAAATAAATGTCTCTTTTAATTAATATGCTTGATTATGAAATGTAATTGATTTCTTTGTCTGAAATAAATTGAAAGAAGATTTTCATTTCTGACACACATTAGCTATACTGTTATCTCTATTACTACTCTTTCTAACTGAGTAATTAAAAATTATAATTAAATTATGGTCTTCATATTGGTATAATTGCATCTTTAATAAGCATTCAATTGTATCACTAAGTCATAGTCCTTAAAGTTTAGTTTTTATTTCCTATACATATATTTCCGCATGAGCCAATAAAATATCAAACTATAGGAAGATAAAATACGAGCAATGCATTTAATTTCTTTGCATGAAAATTTTCAGGTAAACATTTCTTTAGAATAGATTAAATAGTTCATGTTTTTTTTTGTTAGACATTTCGGATTTCTCTCGAAAAGATTAACTGCCTCGGAGATATACTTTAGACTGAATAGGAAGGGATTGATTACTTTTCGTTAATTCAAAGATTCACAGGCTTTGAAAAGAATAGCCAGAAAACTGTTTATTTCCATGAGAAAACATTAAGTACAGGTGGTTACCAAAATAATGGAAACATCTTAGATTTATATAGAATTCTTTATTAGTATGGTGTAGGACCGCATGTGGCATATAATACAGCTTGGATTCGCCATTCATACAAGTGTTGAATAGTTTTCAGTGGAATATTGTGCCATTCTTCCTGGATATATTGTGAAAGTTCTGGGAGAGATGCCGATGGATAATATCGATTCCATATTGAATCTCTGAAATAGTCCATCAGAGTTTAATTATATTGATGCTGGGTGACTGTGCGGGCCAAAGCAGATGTTTAACTTCGTCCTCATGTTAATCAAACCATGACTGGACAAGTCTCGCCACATGGGAAGCTGCATTATCATCCTGGTAAATTCTATCTCTTGCAGGAAACAAAGTTTGCATCATAGGATGGACTTAGTCAGCTAAATTTTCTCTATAGTTACCCCCAGTGGTTATTCTTTCCGGGTTGCGATTGGACTAGCAGAAAACCACGACATGGCTGCCCATATCATCACAGATCCACCTCCATGTCTGGCAGTTGGAAGGAGAAAATCACGATCATACAAACACGCACCCCTCCAGCTGTAGAGAAAAGAGTGAAACACGATTCGTCTGACCATCTTACTTTCTTCCACTTATCAATCTTCCAGAGTTTGTGAGAGTGACACCACTATAGGCGACATTTACCATTAACATCAGTGAGAAGTGGCTTGAGAATTGTCGCTCTGCCCTAAATGTTCTGCTTACGAAGGTGTTTTCAAACTGTAATCACTGACACTGGAGAATCTAGATGGGTATTGAGCTCTGCGGTCCCATTTGCTGCAGTTGTTCGCTTTTTAGAAATTGCAGTTAGCTTCAATATCCGTCGGTCTTTTTCACCGAGTTTCTCTTTCCACCCTCTATTTTTTTTGCCGAACTTGTCTTGTTGCGCTGTATGTATGTGGTCATGACTTTAGACACCGTATCTCTAGAAACGCCTAAAAATTTGGATGTTTTGGTCACACTTGCTCTAGTACTGTGACCAAACGGGGCGGGCTCCTACAATTTGGCCTCTTTGAAAATCTGAGAGATCCGGCATTTCACGCTTTTGAAAAAAAAAAAGCCAAGAATTACAGAACTTCAATAAAGTAACAAATACTACCAGAATGCATACATTGCTATTTATATATATAAAAAAAACTGGGGGCTATTATTATATTTTAATGCTTATGAAGCGCATTTAAAAATCTCACTTTTTCTCACAGGTGTTTCCATTATTTTGATAACCATCTTATATTGTTACTGACTCAAAATTGGAAAGACAATATCTGATCATAATTATTGTTCATTTCTTGTAAATAAGCTTCATCAAATTTTAGTACAGAAATAAATGTAACTATCACCGGTTCAATATTGTAGTTCAAAATAAAAAAGGACCGTAGTTAAAATTTTCTAGTAGCGTTTTTTTTGTTTTGTTTATTTAAAAAGTAATGTACAAGGAACAGCTCTCTTCAATTATTGAAATATTCTAATTAAGTATGAATATATAACAAATGAGTAATGAGTGATGATAAATGAGTTGCTAATACTCTGGAATAATAATTTCTTTTCTTGCACATTTTTAAAGTAGATGAAGTTAAACAAACTTATCTACCCACATTTCAATCAAAAGTTTTGCAATTTCAATTAGCATTTCATAAAATTGCAATTATTTAAATTAAGACGATTAAATAGGTTTTAACTCAATAAACTCTAAATATAAAATAAATATTATCATTCACTGACTTTGAAATATTTAAATTTTTAATTTTCATGCAAATTTCATTGTTTATGTATGATTTTTAATAAAGATTTTCAGCGCACACATTTTTGAAAAACTTTGATGAGAAAAATAAAAATGTAAAATAAAGCAAAATAAAAATAATGCTAATTAGTTAAAAATATAATTGATAGTAAGAATTGGAACAAACAAGAAGAGTTTGAATATATTTTCACGATTTACCAAGAAAAGTTTATTTAAAAAGAATGAGAATGAAATATAGAATAAAGCATTCAGTGAAACATTTTTCTAAATTTAAATTGCTGAATTCACAATTTATAAGTATGTAAAACAAAGATATTTTTACCATACACTATAATGAATTATTTATTTTGTAATTAATTACTTATAATGGATAAAAGGAGAATCTTATTCCGAGAAAATATTCTCTAAAAAACAAATAAGTTCTTGGTGATTGAATAATTTCAGATTTCAGAAGCTTCGTAAAGTTGAGTATTATATTCTTATAAAACAAATGCACTCATAATAACTTCTTGCATAACGCATATAAGGTAAGAAATGATTTTTAAAAGTTTCTAATATATTTCTCTTTTAAACATTATTTATTTCTTTTAAACTGCTTTTAATGCTGATGATTATAATGAAAAACGATATTTGTGAGATCATATATTCAAAATTGTACGCATTCATTTAAAAATATATCGCCGTTTTAGAATAATTAAACACTTGAAATATTATACAACAAAAAAAATTATAACTTTTAGTAAGCATAAATAACAGTATTTCCAAAGCTATAATTAATTAATTTAAAGTTGCAAGCAATATTCGTTTTCAAATGAGACTTTTTGGAAAAATTATGATTCGCCTCAGGAGTTTCTTTTTTAAAGAAAGTCAGTTATTAATATTTTGCGTTAATTGTTCGAGAAAATATTAAGTGTTGTGAAATATTTACGAAGCAAGAAAGCCTTGGATCTTTTCAATAAAAGAATATTTGTTTGAAAATCCTTTACAATTCTTAGATTAAATATATATTCATAGTGGTAAAAAAAAGACTTATGAACAAGAAATTCAATATCTCATGTGGGCTGAATTTAACTAAATAAACCAAAGTTACATATAGTTTTCTATATTACGAAGATTATTTATCAATAAAAATGACTTCTTTTTTCAATTTTTAATAGCAGTTTTTAAAATCAGTAATTTTTTTCATAAATTAAATTCATCCTAATTATTACGTCAAAAGATGAAGTGTAATTGTGTTAATAAGTTACAAATATCTAGAATTTATTTTCATTCTTCCATTCTTCAGAATCAATGAGTAAAACACTCAAAATTAATGGAATTAATAACTAGACATAATAATATACAGCATGTTAGTCTTTAAAATTCGGCTTTCACGAGAGAGAAATATTATTTTTGAATTCTGCAAAATAACATTTTGCTTTCGTATTTAATAATTTAATGAAAACATTTTGCTGGAATGAACGAA
>JAPMOR010036268.1:0-19985 GCA_026543865.1 Argiope aurantia
CTAGATTTATTTTATATTTAACTTTTTTGATAAACAAATTAATGGAACTATGTTATTTCCCCGATTGCTGGAAAACAGCTGTGGTTGTCCCTATTCCAAAACCAAACTCCGAATTGACTTTACCTCTAAATTTCCGTCCCATCTCGCTACTTAGTAGCTTGAGCAAAGTGTACGAATCTGTGCTTCTCAAACGTCTGAATCAATTTCTCAGCGACAATAATATTTTAATTTCCGAACAATTCGGATTTCGTAAAAAAAATCTGTCGGCGAATCACCAGCTAATTCGCGTTACAGAATTGATTCACAGTGGCTTTGTGAAGTCTCAAACCACAGGTGCACTTTTTCTGGACGTAGCCAAAGCCTTTGATAAAATTTGGCACGAAGGGCTTTTATTCAAGTGCATGCGACTTGAATTTTCGGCGCAATTTGTCAAAATTTTAAGCTCGTACCTACTTTCTCGTAATTTTCGGGTACGAGTAAACGATGTAATTTCATCCCCCAGACCAATTCTGAGCGGTTGTGCGCAAAGGAGTTTACTCTCTCCACTTCTTTTTAACATATATGTTAACGATCTACTTAGAGCTAGTAATTGTCACTTATCAATTTTTGCAGACGATACCGCCATACTAACACAGCATAGGGATCCAAACATAGTCATAGCAAACATACAACAGTACATGACCGTTTTACAGTGCTGGCTCATCGGCTGGAAAATAAAAGTCAACCCAAATAAATGCGCGTGCCACCTATTTTCCAAAAAATTGGTAATGCCAGTTTTAGCTCCAATCCAAATTTTCGGTCAACCCTTCCCCTTCGTAAATGAATATAAATACCTAGGGTTAGTTTTAGACGCAAAGCTACTAAAATGAGTATTAAACTCAACAACTTAATTTCTCCTTGGAGCAAGCTATAGATTAGGCTCAAGCTTCTGCTCTACAAAGCTATATTAAGACCAACTCTGATGTACGGCTCCCAAATATGGGGGGCGACATCAGCAGCTAACATAAAGAGGTTGCAAGTTTTTCAGAACCGTCAACTGAGGAAAATTGTCAATGCACCCCGGTATGTCACAGGAAAAATAATTCATAATGACCTCAAAATTGAACCTGTTTTGGAATTTATTAAAAGAACGTCAATTAAGTTCTTTGAAAAGTCACCCCAGATTCGCAACGAGTTACTCAATTTACCAGCATACGATCCTGCATTACCCAACTCTAGGAAAAGGCCTAGAGCTGCAATTGATAATGTCTACATAAACTTCCCAGCCGTAAAAAAGCTGAGAACGTCTCAACTCCGTTGCCAATCTGGTGGCTTAAAATTCTCAAAATTATTACTGTTTAGGCCCTAGTTAGCTACGAGGTGCTACACGCGAATTTAACTTTCTGAAATTTTTATTCAGCCCAATTAAAAGTCAGTCCCCATAGTAAAAGGCACGTGCAACGTAAATCCATTAAAATCTCTTATTACCCCATAAATAATATCTCTTATTATCTTAAATACATTAATTATACCAAAAACTTTAAAAATACAAAAATTAAATACCAAATTTCATGACGTTAGAGCTTTATTGCGCTCTTCTAAATTAGTTCAATTAATTTTAACTTTCCCTAAACTAACAAATTAAATATCTATTCCAAATTATGATGTGGAGGTGCTCGTGACCACTTTGTCACATCGCGGAACTCCGAAACATCACGACGTTGCCGTTGCCGTTGCCGAAACGCGATCTACATAGTGTCTATTAGGGAACCATCTTTGCGACCGCCGGCCTCTTGAGCATATATCAATTACAATCAATCAGCTGCTAAAGCCGGCTAAAGTGCTGGTGATTGATCGACTCTTGATGACTTGAGGAGTTTCTCCATAATGGAAAAAAAGTTTAGCATCTGAATCTTTTGACATTCCTTTCCCTTGAAGACATGATGGATCTATTTGAAACGATGGGATACTCTGTTCTCACGCCTGGATAGTAACAAATGATCAAACACAATGACTCTTCTAGTGAAAAGGATCCATATCTGGCGTCTGCATGCACTTAACTATTTGTGGGAAAATGGAAGAAGTTTCATCTGGTCTGATTGTCTTTAACCATGTGAGGTCAAAGGGGAAACAGTATGATATAATTATAAAAACTTTATCATTATAAGCATAACATTGATATCTTTTCATGAAATACTTAAAAAATCTGTGAATGCAGTGACAGAAATTCTTATTACACAAATGAATACCATGGCAGATAAGCCTTTTTTATAATTATATTTTGAACGATTTTAAAATTACTCAATAGTTCTGACGAATGATAAAGTTGATGATGAATTTTGTCTTAAGTACGTTGCTGCAGAAAACCTCACAAATTGAAGGGTGAAGCAAAAGTGAAAAAAGCTTATGAGCAAATGAAGTACCTGGTATGAGGAGAGAAGAGCCAACGACTGAAACGGCGTATGAGCTCTCTTCTTAGGTATCTGTTATGCTGATATCTATAAGCATAGTCAGCACTATCTGTATTCTGATACGACTTCATTTAGACAATTCTATTTCACTAAGGTTTCAGTTTAGTTTAGTTATATTAACGTCTCATTGTAAAGCAACACGAGGGCTATTTTGGGACGGACCTCGTAATTTTGAACCGTGGTCAGATGACGAAGACGACACCTGAGCTGACACCCCCCTCTCCACACCAGCGGGAGGACGTTTGGCATGACTGATTTAACGTGCAACAGACCCCCTTACATGACGGTTCTTCGGTGGAATCGGGTCTCGAACCTGAAACCCTACGGTTCACAAGCCGAGACCTTACCACCAGGCCACCGCGGCCCATTATATTAAGGGATGAAACACAGAAGGATATGCGTATTTCCGGAATTAATTACCTTTATTACTAAATGTAAACATCTTCGTTCATCTTACCTCTCTCCCCTATTTTGTCGGATTAACCCGTAACTGAAGCAATGCATTTCCTGACTCGGCCGGAGACATGGAGTCAAGATGACTCCATGTCGAGATTGTCATTTTTCTTTTTTGTCTTTCGTAAACAGCATTCGAATTTATTTTGGAATCACAATACACTCTGGAAATCATGTAGTTACCAAAAATATTAAAAATTATAATATTAAAAATGTTAAGTGTTATAATATTTAATTTTGGAAAGATGTTATAAGAAAAACATAAACAACCTTTTAATGAGTGTTTGCTTCATTTATATATTACGGAATTATAGTAATGTTAATAAACTATTAGAATTTAACAAACAAAAATGAAGAATACGATATTTAAAAATATTATTTTAAGAATATTTCTTTGTTCTTTTTGCATTATTCAAATTAAAAGCAATTTCACAGACATGTATTCAATGATTCCATAAATAAAAACTTTGAAAAATAATTACTCGTGCATGCACGTATTCATATTTAGACTTTTACCAAAACACTGCTGAAACTACAAATTGAAGAACAAAATACCATGTGATAATCAGAGCTAATGAACAACGCGCAGTCATTTTGACTCCCGTTTCCAGTTACGAGTTAAACCCATTCTAACGCATGCGCAAAAGCGCTGTGTCTTTCGTAGTTCTGTCTGTCACCATTTCGGAGTTATTCATTTTCGAAGTTAGTTGTTCTTCATGAAGAACCTTACCAACACAAAGTTTTCATCAATATGTCTGCGGTATTTTTAGAGTACTGCGCGACATACGAAATATCGGACGACTTCGCGAAGATATCACTTAATATGTGGTACTAATAGCGTAGAGCTCCAACTATCTGAAGCCCTGTTGTAATAATCTCCTTTTGACCGATTCGATTTTATGAGAAAATAGAAATAGACGAAAAATATCAAATTTAGGAAAATAATTGAGGGAGAACGTTCCTAGACCATCACACATTTCATCAACCAAAAGAAATGATATTTTTATGCCCAAGTAGAAAGCTATTGTATTAAAGTCATGACTCATTCCCACCCAATATCTTCCCTCCGCTTTTTCAACGCTGCATTATATCAGCCCCTAGTAGGCTACGGAAGCCTGGTGGTAATGTCTTGGCTTCGGCGTCGGAGGGTTTCAGGTTTGGGACCAGATTCTGCCGAAGAACGCTTGCGTAAGCGGTGCACGTTATACCCATCGGGGACAAACGTCCACCCGCTATTATTGTGTGGAAGTTTGGAGAGGGTTGTCAATTCATGTATCATCCTCGTCATCTGATCACGGTTCAATTCAAGATAACGAGGTCCATCCCAAAATAACCCTAGTGTGGCTTTAAAGCGGGACATTAATATAACGATGGACAAATATAATATAAGCTAAATTATCAGTTTGCACTATTATTTTTGATGGTGATTTTACATTCAGTACTGAAGTATATTTCCTCTGACAGAATGCTTTTAGGAAAACGACTAATCCAAACAGAGTTCAAAGCATAAACATTTTGTTCTTTCATTCATTCAGTGATAAAAATATTAATAGTTATTAATCAGAAGATGAAAAATTCTTTTGCAAGCTGAAGCTTTTGGGCCCTTTGAATCTCAACAATTCTCAAACCGACTAAATTAAAATCCGAATGGGATGTTGAACTGGACCTGCCCATCAAGTATTTGCTGGACTAGCACGGGACGAAACATGCAAACTCTTTAAATCAACGCACTATTTTTTATAGGTTTCTTCTAAAATAGGGTGCATATATATTGCTTTGTTCATTTGTAATTTTAATAATCGCAAGGTATTCGATGACGTCTTAACAATGCTATAAAATATTCTGAATTCTGGACGTGAAGAAATCCCAACAATATTGATAGGCATTTTGTGCTGATAGTTTATGTACTTGATGAATCTTCATACTTAATGCAGTTTGTACTATCTTTTTTATATAAATCATATAGTATTTGAAATTTCCTCTACTTTATTTCTATTAAATTTATCGCGAGGTATTGGACATCTTAACAATGCTATAAGATACTAAGAATTCTGCACGTGAAGATGTCCTAACAATATTATAAGGCATTTTGGACTAATAGTTTAAGTGCGTGATGAACCTTCATACGCAATGCAGTTTGAACTGTCTTCTTTACATAGTATAGTATTTAAAATTTTCTGTATTTTATGTCCATTAAATTACTTTTTCGAAGTGGGTTGAATTATTTTTCACAAAGAACTGTTCCGTTTATGACGCACAATCATGAATATTCGTTACTTTTCCAAGAACAAATGAAAGCCCTTCTATTTATTTATTTGAATTTTAAAATGGTGCCAAAATTAGGATAGTGCAATAATATTTTTGGAAGTTGTCAAGGGAAAATGCCTAAACATCGCTTAATTTTTAAATATTTAAAATTCAATTTTAATAAAAATAAAAATACAGATTTCCAATGTCCGAAGTATATCTATTTCAAATTTGATTGCTTTAGTCCAAATATGTCCTACAGAGCGCAGTCTTTTTTATTAATAGTGAAGACTAGAAGCAGGCTTGTCTAGATAGTTTAATATTGTTACGAAATTTTCTTTACCGGGGTTCGTTTGGATAGTGGTAGTGATATGGTGTGTAGAACGCTCAATCAGTAGGCAGAAGTAGAATAAAAACAACGACGTTTATTTACACGAAGACACACAGGACAGCACAAAAGCGACAACTATATACAGCACAGAAGACGAATATCTTCACCCGAGACGTGTAGCATACAACAGCACACACAGCAGCATACAACCAGAATCTACTGCAGACAGTAGCGCACAGCTCAGTTCAGCACTAGCTTGCCTCAGTCGCTTCCGTCTTCTACTTCTCCGACTCTGGCTCGGAATACTGACTTCTACCTTCCGACTCCTCCGTCTTCTCTCGAACTCGGACTACTCCGTCGTCTCGACTACTGGCTTCGTCGTCTCGCTTATACTTCTTCGACCACTCCGTCCAACCTGTCTTCGGACTTTACTTGACTGCTCTGGCAGCTGTGGACCCTTTTATAGGTCTCAGAGGCGGGGCTAGAAGCCTCTCAACCAATCAGGAACGTTCGAGGCGTATCTCGGTTCCTACTGGACGGATCGGGAAAATTCTCGAAGTTTCGGGTATTATCTATTTTGGCGCCAAAGCCGCCAAATTCGTCGCCAAATGGTCGCCAGTCGCCAAGCTCTGAGACCTCCGACGCGCTAGTCCCATTCAGATGACTGTAAAACTTTCTTTTTATTGATGGAACAAACTATGCTGGGAAGACGAATTGCAGGTTTGTAACAATATATTTTTAACAGTACCTCAAGAATGATTGTCACAAATTAACTAACGAAAGTTGTAATAGAAAATCCCATGTATAATTGCAGAGTGCTGAAGAATTAATTATTTTTAACACACTTTACATGTAGATATATAATAACATTGATTTTTTTTGTTTTCTAACTGTGAGATTATCTCTACCCATAATTATTAAAAACAATCAAATTACGAATAATTATTGAATTCCATTTGAAACAAGTAGTGACTCACTAACAGAAAGAAATCAGACATGACCTAGACTTGGAAAAAAAAAAGTTGTACTTCATAAAATAATTAATTCTGCCAAACATAAACACCTAAAAGTAAAATAAATATAGTTAAAGGAACACTAAAATGAAAAAAAATATATATACCAAGGAAAATTACGTAACTTCAAAAATAATAAAATTCGTTTCCGAAGAGAATGAAATCTGCATTTCCGGCAAATGCAATTTCAAATGCTAAAATATTGGAAATTACATGCTATATGTCTTCCCTTTTTTTTCATGTAATATTCATCCAATCATGTACGATGATGTTATGATGCGAATGACGTTACATGACTTCACATGGATCCTATGGTTTCCTTGTCACGGAGAACCATTAAGAATGCGATTTATGCTTCTATCTTCATCGTTTGACTGTCTTACATCTATATGTTCAAAATAAGCATTCATTGCTTCGAATTGTTCCTTATCTCTGCATACTACTTTCTAATATTCTCCCCTTCAAAGATACAAATAATGCTGAAAAAATATTAGCATTCTTCAACTCAATAACTTTTGCTACAATCTAGTATTAAAAAAATGTAAAGTTTACTATTTGATAACTACTTAATATTCAGGAACATTCAAATTAAAATTAATCATTAAACTCGCATTGAAACAAATGGAGCGATCTAAATGGAAAAAAGTGCATCCCCCCCACCACCAAATCGAATTGTTGAATAGAAGGAAAGAAAGACCCATACACGTGTTCACAAGCATTCCGAGTATGCTTGTTGTCTTATTAGTACACATTTAAAAAAATCTAACTCTAAATCAGAAGCTGAATAAACAGGAGAAGAGCGTTTGTGGATAATTTCGTATTAACTGTAAATAATTTTTGTATAAACAGATTAAAATATAGCAAAAAAAATTATAAAATATCCGGTGATCAAAGCGAAATCATGAAAGCACGAGACATTGGAACAAATGCAATGAGTAAGCAAAACCATAATGGATATAAAAAAAATTATAATATTTAAAAATTTAAATACATATTGTATGTGATTATAATTTTAATTTAAGAATATTTCGATCATTACCAGTTGAGATTTTTGATTCAACGCTATTATTTTCAACTTTTAAAATATATTTTTGACCTTTAAAGATGCTAATTTAAGCCTGCTCTTAATTTTTTTTCTTTTTCTTGTTAAATAATAACGGTGTTATTCACCATATATATGATTTGCAAGTGTACAAAAAAAAATCCCCATTTATTTACAAAATGGCTAGTTTTTCCCCAGTTAATTATTTGAAATTTGCAGAACTATTTATCCGTTACTTCCTGGTGGGAATGCGAAATGCTATGAAACCAAACTAATGTGGAATATTTTCCAAGTTTCCGTTTTCAATTCCCATGCCTAAATTTCTCACAGTCACCGAATGATTAAATTCTGTTGGAGTAGAATTCCCAAACACGTTACGAAAGCATCAAACTTCAAGCACGCAGTCGGTTATAAATTGCATAAATTCGAGATAAGCAATACTGCCCCGTTTGAAATTCTAAAGCACCGATTCCAATTTAATTTCATCTTGCTTGACAACATCAATATCTAAGAAAAATAAATCTCTTTAGATGAGTTTAGAAATTCTGTGAATTGCACCTCTCTTATCATTTACATTTGAAATATCTAATCTGTGAATTCGATTGCTGCTTATCTAACAAATTGCTGGGAATTTAAAGTGCCGCCCCTACTTTTCCATTGCTCAGATCTCCGGCATGAAGTGCATTGAAGTGAAGATTTTTGGATAAAATTTCACTCAAACTAATCAGGAATGTGTTTTTACTTTAGTACTTTTAAAGGAATAAAAATGATAAGATAAGAAATGATGTTATCAGTTAAAAGAAAACATATTCATGAATAAACAGCTTAAACTTTACAACAACTATTTACGAGGAAGAAATGTTTAAATCAGTTAAATAAAAATGAGTTTTTAAAAATATTCTTTTATTATTCTATTAATAGGTAGAAATTATTTTTAGTCTTTTACTGATAACTAGTTCTATTTCAATATTCATCTGAATGAATATTATGGAACTTTGTGATCCTTTTATTTCTTGAATCAGCCAACAGATGGCACCACATATATATAACAAGTATTTAATTAAATTATTTTCTGGTTCTGAAAATGTTAAAATACAGTATTGCCATTTAATATAGTGCCCAAAATCTCAAAAATCTAGCACATAAGGAAGCGTACTTAAAATCGATTTCAAAATTCTATCAAATATGAGACATGTAAAGGTAAAATAGATGTAGATAAAAATGAACAATGTTTAAAACATAATAGTAACTACACCCAAGTGAGTTTGAGTTCCACGAGTGGGAAAAAATTACACACAACTATTCTTTTTAATACGGATAATATATAATTTTTATACACTAAGCTCTATTTTTAACATCTGGTGGGGAGGGGAGGATGTTAGTTATTCAGTAACAGTAGATAATTCAATCACTTTTATTTTTCTCGGATAAGAAGCATTCAAACAGAAAGTATTGTGATAAACAGACAACGGGTGTGATATCCCTAAGACCTTCCCAAATACTTTATTATAAAGATGTTATCCTCCCCCCCTAAAAAATATGGGAATCTTCGGTAAGACCACGAATGTCTAGAATGACAATGGCAAATAATAAAACATAGATCTTTATAAGATCAAATAAATATTTATTACCAGAGATGCAAATTCATAACAATTTGACTAAGTAGCTCGATTTTTCTCTTTATTATGTTATTAAATTAAACCTCAAAAGACTCATATCATATGATCTCCTCCAATAATGAATCAGATAACTGTTTGGGTAACAGAGTTTTTACATCATAGCAACTTTGACGGCATCGCGTCATATGATCTCCTCTAATAATGGTTCAGATAAGTCTTTTGATACTAGAGGTGTTACATCATAGCAAATTTGACGCCCATTATTTGGTACTCGCCATCTTTGGCGACCAGCTTGTTCGGCCAAATTTCTGGGTTTTTTTTAATTAATATGAAATTAATTTTTTAAAATTTCATCTTGTTATTTGATACTACTGATGATTGTTTTTTGATACTATACCAAAAATATGAATTTAACTGAATCAATCTTCTGCAAATAATTGCGTATAGAAATTTAAGTATTATGTACTTCGAAATAAAAATAAAGATGAAAATCTTATTTCAGAGTAAATATCAAAAGAAGGCATCTTCATTTTAATATCCGCGAAAGCATGCGATTGAATGTTTTGAAAGAGGAATTTTAATTCGAACGTTATATTAGAAACATTGTTAGTGATAGTGTACTAGATCCAAAACAAATTATTAAAAATAAAGAAAAAATTGAACAGAAATGAAGCTGATATCATTAAAAAGAAAACTTTTTTAAGATAAGGCTTAAATCATTTTCGTGAAATACTAATTTTGGAAAATATGATCATCAATTCCCAAACTTATTTATTCATCTGACAACATTCAAGCCTATTTTCGTGCTCGATTAAAGTTCCTATTTAGAGTCTATTTCTTGTTTCCTTTCAATAATTGGAATTTTGGGAGGCGCAGCAAACCCTCTCCAGAACATTTCTAATATCATTTTGAAGCTCCATTAATTAGCGAACATTGAAGTAAGTGCACCCTAAAAACGTTTATTCATGCAGTCTGAAACGTCAGTATACAAATTTGTTTAAATTTGTCTATTATCATTCAACAATAAATAATAAGAGCGATTTCTATGCTACAAACGTTGACATTTTATAGACATACAAATTCCCCTATGACATCATAAAAAAATTACGATCGGATTGTTCTACTCAGAATGGTAGCACATAAGCTGTCTTTAAATGATATTGGATTTTAGAAATTTATTTTGAGCTTGTATTTTTTTTTTTTTTTTTTCAATTTGGATGTGTTTGATATCTTTTATCTTTTCAACCTTATTCTTATATCTATAATCTCATAATTTTTTACCTAAGTTCAAATAATATGTAGCTTAAAAAATGAAAATTACTTCAAATATTTAATACTTTCTATTGTTTATAGGTTGCGAAAAAACAAAAGTGTTTATGATTAAATTTTTGACCTTATTTCTACTTTAATATTTTAATTTAACAATGAATTATTAACCTTTGAGAAAAAACAAGAAAGATTTAGTTTCCCTTACAAAATGTTTAAATTAATTTCCCATCTTTAAAAGAACCGAGGATATACCCCTTCGTTGCCAATCTGGAGGATTAAACTTTTATCAAAATTATTTCATGTTTCGAGCCTAGATAGCTAATACCTAGATTTGCTACACGCGTGAAATGTCTGGAAATTGTTCAAATATTTAAAATAACTAAACTTTAGTGAAACTAGGCCTAAAATAAAAATGCACAATCAACGTAATTTCACAAAATTCATCTTTCTCCTGTAAATAATTTTTATATTATTTCAGTATTAAATTTGCTAAAAAGAATTAAATGAAGCACGTCGTTTGTGCTTATTTGCGCTTCAAAATTATATGAATTGAATTTAATTTTCCTTCAAATTAACAAATTATAAGTTACTGTTGATGTGAAGATGCTTGTGACCACTTTGTGACTGTGTTACTTTTTGTTTCTCTCTTTCAATTAATTCTACTCAGAAGTTAGCTTTTTAAAAAATATATATATATATATACTTTTAAATTGCATTACCTCATATAAAGAACTCATACAACATATTGTAATTAAATATCATATATGACATTGTTCAGATGAAATAAACAAAGAATAAAAAAAGTGTGTTTAAAACAAAGATACAAAGCTGTTATCACGGCAAAGAAAAAACAAACAAACAAACAAAAAACAAACAATAAGAATTGGCTGAAAACAAAGTAGTTTTTACAATGCATTTACTCACTATATTTATTATTGGTGTCGCTCCTAAATCACTTGCCCAATTAACTTTCAATAACAAAGTTATTAAGAGCAATTTTCCCTTGGTTGAATCAATTGGCAGAATTAGGCATTTTGCGGTCCTAATCAGAGCAGAAAATGCGGTTCCCTCTTTTAATAAACATATCAATGAATTCTTACATTTTCAATTGATTCAACATAGTAGCCGTATTTTATGACCAATTGGTTTACCTGGATATTCTGTACCTTCTGCACAAGATGTACATCTGATTTTGAAACTCGGAAATAAGATATTGTTCATATTTTCTAAAGATGAACCACTTAAATATTGCAAATATATTTTGCCAGTTAATAAGACTTTGACCATCCTATAATCAATTGTCATAAAATAGGACTTATGAAGTTTAGCTAAAACCTGAAACATTGTATATAGAATACAAGTAAACAGAGGCACACCTTATTTTCACGTATATGAAATATAAAGAGAATATTATAATCATCAAAATAGTGAAACAAAGATTATGATGAATTTGTACATTTATCTGTCAGGTGTACGTTTATTTGTGTCTATATGTCTGTGAACATAGCTCAAAAACTAGAAGAAGGGAGTTTGATATACGGATTTAAGATCAAATTTGTAGATTTCTTTCAAATTTTGAACGGCATCCAATCTATGCACGTATTTTGTCTGGTTGTGCAATTACAGGATTCTATAATTATGTTTAAAAAAAAGAATTTTATTGATTTTGATCCATATTTTTCCATGCATGCAAACGCGGTAACTCATAAAATCAATGACCTAAATCCAGAAAATTTGGTATGCGATCTTGTGGCTAAAATTATAGTTTCATATTGAATTTCAATGAATCAGCCCCCCCCCGAAAAAAAGGGGGGGGCGTCCGCAGACATATTCACACGACAGATATAGTAAAAATGCGAGATTCACACCAAACATCTTATTTCGTAAATAATGTTCATTCACCAAGACCACACAAAATGTTCTCGGGTTCACCCTTTATTGGAGAGTAATGGCAGAAGAGCTTTGAAAGACCACTCCTGCTTGTTTATTATCCGCTTTTTCAAGGTCAGCATGCTCTGATTCATCCTTCAAAAAGGGTCGTTTTACACTAAACGAATTCGATCAGATGTTAAAATTGTCTGGTTCTTTGCTTTGAGTTAGGAAGTGGGGGAAGGGGGTAATGAAAATATTTAGATGAGTCTTGTTAAAATAGATAGCTCATGAACAGTCAAGCCGATCGAAAAGAGCTTTCTCAATGATTTAACCCATCAGCATAAGCAGGGGGTCTTTTTGACCCCATCTTTTCTCTGTTATTTAGAAATTCTAGGAATAATGAAAATTTCTACTTGTTACTCCCTGGTCCTCGATAGCTCAGTTTTTAGAAAACTCAATCACATATAAATGAAACACAAACTCTTGGACTGTATCTCCATTCCTTTATTCTCAACACTCCCTAAACACCCTCTCTGTGGAATTCACACAAACACTCAGAAGGTTATATTATTTCACCACTTGGTGGCGCTACAAAATTAGTAGGCGGAGCGTTCTGCTGACTTACTGACGCCAACATTCCGCCCCCCTTGAAATATCATTTCAAAATATCAACATTACAGAAATACAAATTTAACACATTATTTGATTAGACAATGCAAAAATTCTACAATTATCTTGCACAGGATACAAAATATATTACACTTTTAAAATAAATTTGAATATTATATACAAAACATTTCTGAAAAGAAAATATAAGCGATAATTCAATATGTACTATGAACAATTTAAATATACATTATATATCCTTTTAAATAATAAATACAATAATTACACTAGATATACATTGATTTTATTCACATGGTAATAAACAAATCTTTGAAATTGCTCTTTTCGTGACTCCTTGTGGAGTTTTTATAAGTACCACTCTGACTTTGCCGTCTGATCCATAAATTAAATCTTGTATTCTTCCCAATGTCCACTGGCAAGGGGGAAGATTATCATCTTTTAAAAGAACCATAGAATCCTTTGAAATGTTTTGTTTCTCAAACTGCCATTTGTGTCTGGCTTGCAAATTATTTAAGTAATCTAATTTCCATTTTTTCCAAATTATTTGGACAGTTTTGCTCAATCTTTGCCATTGAGATAAAAGGTTATCTTTTCTCTCTGAATAATCTGGATCAGGAATACTATTTATGGGACGGCCGATTAGAAAATGGCCTGGGGTCAAAATTTCAAAATTGTTTGGATCTGATGACAAAGGTGTCAGTGGGCGACTGTTTAGAATACCTTCAATTTGAGTAACAATAGTCAAAAACTGTTCCATTGTTAAACGCGCATTACCAACAACTCTCTTTAAATGGTGTTTGAAAGATTTAACACCCGCCTCCCATAAGCCACCGAAGTTAGGTGACCTAGGTGGAATAAAAGTCCATGTCACTTGTTCAGTTGTTAAGTAATTAGCTAGTGGCTCTGGGGGTCTACCAATCGTATTTTGCAAACGTTTCAAATCTGAATGGGCCCCTTTGAAATTGGTTGCATTATCAGAACAGATAGAGGAACTAACACCTCTTCTGCTAAAAAAGCGCTTTAAAGTGGCAATCATTGCCTCTGCAGTTAAGTCAGTGACTATTTCCAAGTGGATTGCCTTAGTAGCAAAGCAAATGAAAACAGCCACATAACATTTTTGATAATTGCCTTTCCTCTGACCCTTGTTAACATTTCCACCTTTTTCGAAAGCTTTCATTTCACAATTAAAGGCAGCTTCCTGAACAAGTTTGACTAAAGTTAACTTGGCCAACTGCAGTTCCTTGGTGGTTAAAGGACCTGACATTTTGCTCGAGTTTCTCAAATTATTAATAAATCTGAAAATAAAGGCTAAGATTTTAATTATTTTATAAAACTTATTTGACACACTAAGTATATTATCTAAAAATGATGAGTCCACAGCTGAAATTAAACAGCAATGAGTCGAATTTTTGAGTTCTGCTAAATAAAGTTTCTCAGAAGAAACGTCCCTGTCCTGCACAGAACTGTCCAATGGATCGTGGATGTCGTTGCAATCACCAGGAAGGTTCACAACCAATTCTTGGAGAAATGTTGGACCAAACCACCATAAGTCGCTTTGTTGCATTCTCGTTGGATCAAGTCCCCTTGAAATGACGTCAGCGGGATTTTGTTCGGAAGGAACATGATGCCACTGATTCATTTTTGTGGATTCTTGAATAATAGCCACTCTGTTTGCAACAAATGTTTTTAAGTCTCGTGACTCTTTTCTCATCCACGAAAGCACGATTGTAGAATCCGAATAATATAATACTGACGTAATATCCATTTTTAATGCACTTTTTACCTTCTGCATCAATTTGGTGAGCAGAACAGCACTGCATAACTCTAAACGAGGTATAGTTACCTGCTTGATTGGTGACACACGAGATTTACTCGCGATTAGCTTCACTTTCACGTCACCCGCTGAATTGACTGTTCTGGCGTAAATTGCAGCACCATATGCCTTTTCAGACGAGTCACAGAATCCATGAAGCTCATTCACTTCCGCGTTTGGAATAACAATACATCTTTCTATGTTAATGTCGTTTAAGTTTCTTAAAGATGTTACAAACTCTTGCCATTCACTAGCTTCTTTCGCAGGAAGCATTTCATCCCAATCAATCTTGAGCAACCACAATTGTTGCATGAATATTTTTGCCTTCGTGATCACTGGCCCAAGTAACCCAAGTGGATCAAAAAGTCTGACGATAATGGATAAGACCGACCTTATGGTAGGATAGGCATTATGCTGTAAATCTACTTTAAAGGTAAAGCAGTCAATTTTAGCCTTCCAGGCAATCCCCAAAGTCTTAATTTCATCCGTAGATGAGAACTCATACTCTTTCTCTGTAGCAGGAATAAGCTCAGAAGTATTTCCACACCACTTGTGTAATGACATCTGGGCAGTTTTTAGAATGCCAACAAGTTGATGTTGCAAAGTTTTTGTCTCTTCCAATGTACTCGCTCCACTTAAAACGTCGTCCATATAAAAGTCATGACACAAGACTGATGCAGCACTTGGAAAGTTTTTTCCCTCGTCGATGGAAATTTGCTTAAGTGTTCTCATGGCTAGATATGGAGCACTAACCGTTCCGTAGGTAACCGTATTTAGCTGATACGTTTTAACGGGCTCATTAGCTCCCTCTTTCCATAAAATTCTTTGGAGATTTCTTTGACTCTCATCTATATTAATCATGCGATACATCTGGCGAATATCTGCAGTAAATGCAAATATATGCTTTCTGAATCTAATTAGCAATGTAAATAGATCGTCTTGAATCACTCCACCGTTACACTGAATTCAGTTGAGCGATTTTCCACTACTAGTCAAGGTGGACGCATTAAACACGGTACGTAGTTTAGTTGTCGTTTTATGAGGCCTATAGATGCCATGATGAGGCATATAATATGTCACTTCAGGTTCAACACTTTCATCTTGTATCTCGCTCATGTGGCCTAACTCCTCATACTCCTTCAGAAAATCAGAATACAGTTTCAGATATTTTTGGTCTCTAGACAGGCGAGTCCACAGCGATTCGAGTCGTTTTAGAGCAATATCCCTTGAATTCCCTAGACATGACCAATGCTCTTTAAATGGCATCGCCACAGTATATTTTCCTGTCTCATCTCTTCTATGTGTTCGCGCATAATGCTCCTCACAAATAGCATTCTCTTTACTTTTAGGTAATTCATTACCTATTTCCTCAATCTCCCAAAATTTTCTCAAGTTTGAATTTAATTCTTCTGATCCACATATTAAACCGCAATAGTTAGAATTTAATTTAACTGAACTCGTAACGCTACCTCCTACAATATATCCAAATACAGTGTCTTGTAACGTCAAATTCTCATTTTTAGCATTTAATTTTCCCGGCTTTATTATTTCATAAAAGTATTCAGCTCCAATTAAAATATCTATTTTGCCCGGAATATTAAAATTAGGGTCCGCAAGGTCAATTGATTCTGGAAAATGTACACGCATATCTATCATCTTATTCGGTATTAAATCTGTTATTTTTGATACCACTAACATCGAAATATTTCTTTCGAAACTTTTATTTTTATTAGCCACAGTTGCTGTAACTCTGCGATTAACTACCAGTGAGGCATTATTAATACAAGAAATAGATTTATTTATTTTTTCACTTTGGAGTTCTAGCCTCTGCATGCAATTCTGACTCATGAGGCAGCACTGTGAGCCGTTATCCAAAAGGCACCTTACTTCCTGCCATTGCGAACATCTGTCTTTTATCAAACATCTCACAGTAGACAAAACTACATTTTTATTTACCATTAGATTTGTAGCGACGAAAGACGGATTCCACTCACTGGGGGAAACCGAACCTTGTTCCGAATTTTTCCCCTCCGGTTGCGAATTATTTATGACTTCAGCGGTTTTTATATTCGAAGACGAAACATTTTTTGCTTCTTTCGAAAAGTGTATTAACTTATTGTGAGCCTTGCCACAAAAACAATTTCTAAACGAACACTTTTTAACGCTGCAATTAGGCGATAAACATTTGAAGCAGGCGTTTTTATTTTTCACTACCTCTACGCGTTCAAGAACCGAAAGTCTCTTAAATTGAGGACAAGCATACAAAGGATGATTCTCGCTCTTTAGACATAAATCGCATTTTTTATTTTTAATCTCATTGAAAAATACCTTTGATGCTGGTTTAAATTTATTACTATAATTTTGCCCTCTCCTAGTCTCATTAATGGTTTTGCCTTTGGAAGCAAAATACAAATCGCATTCTTTTCCTAACTCGAGAGGTGTAAACCACTTTTGATTTTGTCTAATATTAATATGAGTTGCTGTTTCTTTATCCAGCGTTTGGAATAATTTATCCGAAACTATCAATTGTTTTAGGGTCTCAAAATCTGTAACACCCCTTAATTTTAAATAATATTCAAAACTCGTCATTAAGCGTGACGCGAATTGCACATGAGTTTCGTTTTCTCTAGAAGCATATCTAAAATTCTCTAAAACCGCTTGCGCTGTTGGCTCGAATTCTCTAAGTACAATTGATTTGATTTCTTCATAATTATGTAAGTCTTTCTCAGCAATATAAGTTAGGATATTAGAAGCTCTTTCTCCTAATAAATTTAATAAAATCTCTGCTTTAAATTTCTCAGGAACCCTTTTAGTACTAAGTGCTCTCTCTAACGAAGTAAAAAAGAAACCCCAATCCTGAGCTTTGCTCGGTGGTTTAATACACAATATTCTCACAGACTTTAATAAGCTATCCAGAGACTCTTCTGGTTCGGTTTTACTCTCTACATTAACGGAAGTCTGAGCACTATTTTCATTAGCCCTTAATAGCGTTAATTGTAATTCTATTTTAGTTCTCTCTAATCTAATACGCTCTAGTTCTTTTTCACTCTCCTGATCGGATTTTTGGTTTCTATTCCCTGTTACTCGATCCACAGCTTCTTTAACAACTTCGTTGTCATTTTTGAACACATCACTCTCCTCAATTAAATTCTTTATTTCATTCTTTTTCATGCCTTCCGCAACAACCAAACCTATCTCCTCGGCAACGAGTTTTAATTCATCTTTCTTTAATTTTGCTAAACCCGCCATTTTAAATATATAATTCAAAATAATTCAAGAGAATAATATTACTACAATTTTATTCTAAACTCATTAAAACAAAATTAACTTCGTCTCGGGAAATTAATTTTAACTCAACAAAAACAAAATTAACTTCTTCTCGGGAAATTAATTATAACTCAACAAAAACAAAATTAATTTCTTCTCGGGAAATTAATTATAACTCAACAAAAACAAAATTAATTTCTTCTCGGGAAATTAATTATAACTCATCAAAAAAATTAATTTCATCTCGGGAAATTGATTATAACTGATCAAAAAAATTAATTTCATCTCGGGAAATTAATTATAACTGATCAAAAACAAAATTAATTTCATCTCGGAAAATTAATTAGTTAATAACTCAAAGGATAATACTGCCCATACCTCTTTGCTGGGACTGCTGTCACTCGAGACCAGTTATCCACAACAGAATTCTCATTCTTGGTATTTTCGCACCAAGTTCGTCATTATCGATGATATCTCCACTAATAAATCACACATTTCCGATAATGAATCACTATACAATAGATGCATAGTTGTCTCCGGCGTACTGGACCATGTTTGGCCTCGATAGCTCAGTTTTTAGAAAACTCAATCACATATAAATGAAACACAAACTCTTGGACTGTATCTCCATTCCTTTATTCTCAACACTCCCTAAACACCCTCTCTGTGGAATTCACACAAACACTCAGAAGGTTATATTATTTCACCACTTGGTGGCGCTACAAAATTAGTAGGCGGAGCGTTCTGCTGACTTACTGGCGCCAACACTCCCTATACTATCATGGGAGAGCTAGAAGAAGAAAATTAGAAAAATAGAAATCAATGAAACAATATATCTTATTTTTTATTGGAGGGTTGGTGTCAAATTGGCCCCTGCGTGTGCTAGCGTTTCGGATTCTTTTAATGTTATGAGTATGTCAGTTAACAACACGGATTCAGAAATCTTCTCGCAAGTCTTCCTATACTCTGTTTCACCCTTACTTGGCAGTAGTGTATATTCTAGACATGCCGAATCACAGTCGTTGTCAGGGCAATTGGGTTACTTTAAAGTACAAAGTTACTAGAAATGCAGATCGCTGGCGAAACTTTATCTCGCAAATTTTTCGCCAAATGGTAAATATTTATTTACTTTATTATATTATCACTTTATCGGAGAATTAATTGTTTCCTTATTTTCATTATTTTTTCAATATTATTGATACATTATTTTAATAAATCATTAATGTTATTTCATTTCGTTTCATCGTTTCTCAAAAGAAAACCCTAAATCTTTCAATATTCGGTAAAGCGTAATTCGGCTAATGTTTTACGAAAAGATATCTGTATAATCGTTCATATCTTTTAAAACTTTATCTAATGTTGGGATCTCATTTCTACGAAAATATGCATGGATTTTTCGTCAAATACAGGATAATGTAAAATCATCATATTTTAGAAGACTTGAATGTTTACCTACTGAGCCTGGTCATTTCTTTCCAGGGGTACTTAAATGACTGGATGCTTTTATTTCTTCTCTCAAAAGGAAAACTGTTCATTGCGAAACACCTGCGCTTAATATGTTTCTGCATGCTGCACTTTTTGTTGGTTTCACTCGTCTTGAAGGTGTGCACAGCGTAGTCGGTGATAACACTTTCTCTTTTTCAGACATTTTAGAAGTGAATAAAAATAACGAATCGAATAAATATTCAACAATCAAAACTAATAACTACTAATGGGATTAATAGTATCAAAAATATCAGCTGGTAAAAAAGCGAGAATAAAAAAGTACGAAAGATTATAACGGTTGCGAACTGAATGAAGCCGAGTTGGCGGAGACGTAAAAGAAAAGCGCGCCAAATATTTGACCTTGAAGACCGGTTCTAGCCAAAGTGGAATTCATTATGTCAATCTTTTAGTTTTATTCGTTCGCTTTATTTACAAAATACATAGCAGATAAGCACTTCTAACTTGAGAATAATTTGAAATACATACTGATAAAAAAA
>JAPMOR010036274.1:8133-38223 GCA_026543865.1 Argiope aurantia
TATATATATTATTTTCTTTTTGTCTATAAATATACTTAAAAAAAGTTATGAAATTTAAATTTTATACAGTCTTTCGGTCCTAAGGGATCATATTCTCGAAATATTCTTGACACTGCAACTTTTTAATAAGTAAAAGTTCTATCTTTTGCTGTCAGATATGATCGATTTATGAAATTTTGAATAGAATAGTTTAGAGCAATCAACATTTTCATAATCCTAAGCCAATAAGCCTTGAGAAACCCTGGACGCTGATTGAGATATCATCTTTGAGACTCTCGATGAAGTGGTCTAAAATCACTTATTTTTATAAAAAGTGATATTCAAATATTCATAAATAAGTCAGTTTTAGAGACTAATTTAGTTGATTGGAAAGCAACTATTTTTATTTTAAATATTTGTATTTCAAGAATATTTTGTTAAATATGATTTACAGAGCAAAAGATCTAGATAAACATTCGTCATTTATTAGAGCATTTACAGATTCAAGTTATATAAAATATAATTGTTTATTTCATTTAGACAATTTTACTACATGCATTTCTATTATTAAAGGTTTACAAATTAGCCATTGGGCATTGAATTGAAATCATATATATTAAATCATGTTTACCTTAAGTATAACTGATTTATAGAATTAATAATGTAGGTATTGTAAAAGATAATAGAAATCTTTACTTTACATTTACTTTTTATAAAATATCCTATTTTATATTTATTTTATTACATACAGGCACATGCTGGAAATTAGATATTAATATGTTTAATTTCCAATAACAATAGATTTATTTTTTATTTTATTTTAAACTTTTGTTAATATGATGGCAACATGTTGATAAAAGCTAATAATTAGATAATTTTTCCTATACACGCGTAATGTGCTCGTGCAAGTTAAATTTTATTTTTATTTTGTGCGAAATATAGTGTTTAAAAATATGGTTAAAATATATCTTTAAAAATTCGTTAAAAAAAGAAGTTAATTTAAAAGTTAAAGCATTAGTATCATTAATAATATATTTTTTTGAACTTTAACTTGATGCAAAAATCAATTTTGTGCTGTAATATTTTCGGAAGTTATAGCGGAAAAACGCCGAAATTTCGATTGATTTTTAATTAATTAAAATTCTAATCAAACATTTAAAAAAAAGTGCTCCGAGATACACATATCCGGTCTCATCATGCCAAATTTGGCAGCTGTAGGTAAAACGGTATGGTTTGTAGATCGGGCCAACACACACACATACACATTGAGCTTTATTAACGACGGGCTAATTATTTGTATATAGTTCATACAAAAATACTAAATTTGCGATTAAAGAATGGGAGGGTGGGGGTAGGAGGGTGTAAACTTGCGGTTATAGGTATTTTTTGATGCCAAATAAATAAAAAAAAATGTCAAAAAAAATAGAAAAAATTCTGGATAGGGACACCCTAATTATGTAGCGTTATGAAATATACTTAACGACCTATTCTCATACCTACCAAATACACATAAAAAATTTCATAAAAATCAGTCGATCTGTTTCCAATGAGTACAAACACAAACACCGTGACACGAAATTTTTATATATTAGATATATATTTGCAATAAATGTTTAATATAAGGTTTATAAAGACCCATATTAATAGATGATATCAGGTAACATTTACTAAGCAGTTAAAAGGAATGAATTGAGTTAGAGCTTATGTAGAGCGTTTTATATGCCTTGAAGCATCATCATAATATTATCATCCACCGAAATTAGCAAAGTTAGATGAAGTTAAAAATACCCTTTCTTTTCGGTCGGAGCCATTATATTATGCTATAACTTATGTTTTGGCGTCTAGTAGCAGAATAATTTTTTTAGGACATTAGGACATTATATTAGTTATATAAACGTCCCGTTTTAAAGCAACATTAGGGCTATTTTGAGACTGACCTCGTAACCTGGAACCGTGACTGGATGACGAGGAACGACATTTGAACTGGCACCACTCTCTCCAAGCTTCTACACCACACCAGCGGAATAACGTTTTGACCCCGACGAATTTAATGTGCACTAGACCCGCTTACACAACGGTTCTTCGGTGGAATCGGGTATCGAACCATACACCCTTCAATTCTAAAGCCAACACCTTACCACAGGCTACCGCGGCCCACAGAGTAAATAGGAAGCATTCTGTAAGAAAAAAATATTAAGAAATTTACTACATATAATTTAAAAATCATCCAATGCAATTTCCTCCGCTGAAGAACTATTATCTTTTTTTATATATATTTTAATATCGTTTTATACTTTTGAAAAAATTTCTTATATTTCTTATTCCCCTCATATCCACATTTGTTTCTTTGCTACATTTTCTGCCAATGAAATAAATCCATAATGTATCAAACGCTAATTTAACCATTAAATTTATAAATGATTTTTTAAAAAATGAAATGAAATTTTAAATTGTCAACACTTTTTCTTGCGATTATTTTCTTTGACCATAATCAAATCATTTCAAACTGGAATTTGATCTCCCTTTCTTTTGGATAAGTTTCTAAGTAATTTAATTATAAGTTGTTCTTGTTTGTATAAAATTTGCTTATGCTACCATATTTTAATAATATTGTTAATATTTTGAGATAGAAATTTTTATACTTCATTTTTGTATGTTTGAGTGAGGAAATTTCAAGTACCTTTACTATTTTAACATTAATTTAATAATTAGATAGATTAGCTGAAAAATTGGTGGATTAAGCTACTATTTTCTCAGTTCAATCATAATTTTAAAACAAATATATAATTTTAAAATACCTTTCTTGTTTGTTGTTCGAATCTTTTAATAGCATACAGATCACAGAAGAATTATATCATAATTCATATAACAAGAAAATAGAATTTTTTTATATAAGGAAAGGAAGAAAAAGTGAAAAAATAATTGGACATGTCCATATTTTCAAATAAAAGAAGACAAAAAAATGTTATCATGGACGCCGAAAGTTTCACAGTTTCGGAAGCAGAATAATCCTTAACTGGGGAGGTGAAAATTTAGGACTTAATTGAGGAGGTGCGGTCTACGAGACCGCATTTTCATTACACTCAAATTAAATTTTCTAATGAAAGTTTTAGTATGAAGATCAGCCACTATATTATGCAGATATTTTTTCTTGATACATAAATATGTTTTAGAAATTTTTCAGAATATATTTTCATAGAAAAAGATAATAACGTTTGAACATACGTTTTCTTCTCAAATTATATGTTGCAACAAAAAAATGACAATGGGTAAAATTGACCCCTTTTTTTATCGGCATCATTTCGGCAGGCAGAAACTTGTGAACATTAATAAAGCGGTTTTTGAGAGCAATTGAAACATACAGGTTAAGTACTAGTATAAAAATCAGCCTCTATTTTTCTTGGTATATTAATATATTTTAGAAATTTTTCAAAATACATTATCATTAGAAAAATTAATTATATTTGCACATGCATATCATAAACAGTCGAATGCGGAGTTTTGTCAAAATAAATCTTCTATACAATTATCCTCAACATTAAAATCATTTTCAACTTCATTTAAAAGTCTCTGGAATTCTGCTTCATGAGGGTATCAGTAGGTTGGATGATATTTCGAAGACCAAGTTTTAGAGCCCTCTGCTAAGACTTGTATAGTTGTGGAACATTAAAAGGGAGAGGCAGTCTCACAGACGCCGCGAGAAGAAATAACTGAAACATTTAAAAAAGAAGCATCCGCTGAAACCAGTTAAAAAACGTAGTGTAGTGTAGTGAAAGTCAAGTGTAGTTTAGTGAAGGTCACGGAACAAGAAGCTACAAGGTCAATAAATTCGATTGAAATTTATATAGAATAAAGGTGACCGAATGCCCATCCTTAGCAGTCTGAGATACCGCACGTCCTCAGTTAAGGGTTACATATGCATTTTGGCTAATTTTTTGCAAAATTTGAAAACAAATGATCGATATCAATTGCCTGATCAGTATCAGTTCATATGAGAAATAATATTGACTTCATAATGGAATCAAGATTATTTAATATTTAATTAATATAAATTATTTAATTAATTTTTAAAAATAGAATTCAAATAAAAATTACAACACGACCAGCACATTAAAAATTGCTTTTAAGAGGCAACTACAAAAATTAAGCTTACTGATTCGTTTATATTTACTAAAAAATGAAAGTTTTTCTTTATATATTCTATTAGTAATATTTTATGTCCTTAACAATGTCTTCAATCGCTTCAATATCGCGGTAGCCTAAATGAAAAAAAAAAGCGGTAAATAAATCTGAAATTATCTGCTTTCCAAAAATATATTCAATTCAGTAAATCAAACTACAAAATGTACCTATGTGATCATACTGTTATTATTTTAAATGTATAAAATGAAAGTCTTCAAAAACCATTGTTAGGAAATGTGCACTAGATTAGAAACCAAATAAAAAGGCTAAATTTCACTCTTCAGTGCTTTTCAAAAATATCCAAAAACATGATTATATTTTAATTTCATTGACAATATGAAAGATGTTACTATCATTCAAAATTGGAGTGGGGGGGAGGGTGAGAATTGCCATCTCCCTTTCTAAAAATCATATGACTTTAACAAATTTATTTAAAATGTCATCGACAATTTTTTGAAAAATATCTTAATACTTTGCGATTTCGGAGTTTGATTAAACACAAATATCATTATTTTAGAATTTTAAGGGAATTTCGGTGTCTCATTGAACACAAATATCATTATTTTACAATTCTAAGGGAATTTCGGTGTCTGATTAAACACAAATATCATTATTTTACAATTCTAAGAGTAATCCACCAAATGAAATGAAAAAGACTGAATAATTCAATTTCTTTTCAAAATAATGGTCAAGTTCGAAATTATAAACGATATTAAAATTAACAAAATAATTTAGTTTTACATCTCGGTGCATATCTATAGCCAACTTCTTCAACGGCATTGTCTAAAAGAAGATAGAGAAAAGCCTTTAGAAACAAAAAGAGATTATTTCTTTATTTGTCATTTCATACATCAAACTTTATCCTAGCTCTTCGAACTGTCAGTAAAGGAAGTTCGTATTTGATTAATGTAACTTTGTCACATGTACGTGCTGACTTTTTTTACCGAAATAACAACTGACGAAAAAGATTATGAATAACCTATGAGTTTGATATAAGACAGATGACGACCGCAGTATGGACCCTTTAAATATTTTTAAAAATAGTCTTATCATTCTCACTCAAATGTCAAAAAGAAAATAAAACAAAACAAACAAACTGAATGATGTCAAAATTCACATCATTGCTGAAATCTCAGATATATCTTGAATATTATTCTAAATATATCAGAAATTTCTACACAATGCTTTGAAAGATCTGCAGAATGCTTTAAACATGCATTTCAAAGGCATTAGCTTCAACGTCATTACTTATAATTAAGATGATAGGTTATGCATATGTGTGTATTGGCGCTATAGTATCAAAAGAATTTGAATTAGAACTACAAAATGTGATACATATATAATTTAGAAAATAGAAAAGAGCGACTTGGATTGAAACTTTTAAATTCTTAATAATTTAAAAATTAAGCATAATTTTAAAGCTTTTTCACAATGCAATTGCCAAAAAAAATACATAGTTTTATTTTTTAAATAGCTTATTAATTTAATAGTTTTGCAAATGCTTTCACAATTTTTTCTAATGCTTCTCCAATTAGTTCCTAAGCTTTCACAATTTTTTTAATAAAAATTTCAAAACTACAATATATAATATTGTAGTTTTGAAATTCAATCCATTTTCATTATCTCATCAAATATTTAATAGTGTGATTTTTTTTCCACTGTTGAAACTAAAGAAGGGGGATTTTACTTGATATATTTATATTGTTACGAATCTGTAGTGTGGTTACTCAGCACGAATAGTTCCATTGTGAGAAAGCCCATTTTACAATCAACTCTGTTAAATGTTGATCGGATGCCGCGTCAGTGATCCCAGTGATTGATGACAAACTTGGCTACCATTTGGTGACTTTGGAGACAAATAAATAAAACTGGAAATTTCTAGAATTTTAGAGATTGAGCCAATAGGAATCGAGATATGCCTGATTGTCTCAGAACCTTCTTTTCCAACCTCCGGAAACTATAAAAACCCGGCAGTCTCTAGCCGAAATCAGTCGTGAAACAAGTCGTAATCATGGAAAGAGAAGGACGAATAGTTAGATCAATCCAGCGAAGCGCAAGCTTTGTGTGGAGCTCAAACATTTGCTGGATTTGGCTGTGTGCCGAGTCCTGGTGTTTACTGTGGAAGCAGCATCGAGTCCTGTGTGGAGTAGCCAGTCATGTAGTTGTGAGTTTGATACAGCTAAAGACAGCTGGATTCAGCTAAGGCGAGTTGACAGTGGTGAATTGCGGATTTTTGGAAAGACCGTAGAGTGAAACTGTGTAGATTCCCTCCATAACAATATTTATTATATATAAATGCGTTCATTAGGTTCCTTTATATATATTACGTTTTACCAAATATTTACGTTTATAGCAATTCTTGAAGTTAGGCGACCGTTTTCATTAGAAAGGCTCGTATAAGCAATAAATAAAACTTAAGTAAGAGAATTAAACCAACATGACGTTAATGCCAAAGATTTATCCGAAATCAAACATAACTTATATTCCTCAAGAATTCGTTAGTTACTCAAGGCGATTAGTTTCAAATAAAGTGACATTGAGTAAATTTAAAACGCAAAATTTTCCAGATGTCAAATTTATTAGATAACTCGAAGTCTGAGGTTTATATTAATTTCAAATGCCCAGTGAAAGTTCGGAAAAGGATGATATTATTTTAGATGCTAATTCTGACATCACTATTCTTTAGCGCTTCTCTCTTTCCTTAAAAATGTTTAATAGCATCTGTTTTTAGCTTTTAACCAATGGGATTTTAGCTTTTCTCCTTTCAATAAAGTGTTTAGCACTTCGTGAATCGCAACTAAGGATAAAGAAAAAGAACTGTTATAAATTAAAATAATTAAAAATGCTTGTAATCACAGCTAATATAGCAGCAGTATAGAAAATGTAGCCACAGAATGTATAGCCAAACATAAAAAAAAATATAACCACAAGGACTTCAATTCTGAAAACATTGGATCAAATAGTAAAGACTAACCTTTTAGTTTATTGATTAATTTTTACCTAAGAGTGAAAATATAAGGATGGAGACATTATGAAGAATGTCTTTGAAGTGAAATTGGAAGAATAAAATAAGCAAATTTATTGTTACTTCAAATGTAGATCTAATATTAGAATGCGGAGAACTGACATTGGTCACTGACATTGTCCCTCGTATGAAATTAGCAAAATCTCAACAAAATGCCTGACTGAAAAACAGAAAAATCACTTCATAAAGGAGATTTGTTTTAGTCTTTCTGAATTGATATTAAAAAAATGCTAGATGAAGCAAATAAATATGTCCTGATAATAGGAAAAAATATTTTTTTAAATCAACTGCATAATAGATATACAATACAATTATGTAAATTAATCTAAACAATGATTATTGTTCTTTGTCAATCAAACTGTGCTTATTTACTTTTCTCTCCCTTTGATCAAAATCAAGGTTAACTCTACTTTCACTCATTATCCGGTAACAAATCCCTTCAATAAAATGAATTCTGGGCAGAAAAGGATCAGTAATAGAGGAAAACATAATTACTCACCATTAGTCTGGACGCTGACCTCTGTCCGGCACAGTTATCCACTATCCCTTCCCCTTGTCATCATTCCGGGGACACATTAGCCGGCCCGGTGTCCAGAAGTTGATAAAAGTGTATTGGCCATTTGTGGCCGGCGGTCACTTTTCTCTGTTGTCGAAGGAACAATGAAAGTCGGATTACTTTTCAGGAGGGCTCGAGTGGACTTTCGGTTCTCGTAAAGCTAGATACATCTTTCGGGACATCTAATAGAAAAGGAATTATTCATTAATCTCTCCATTAGCTCTATACGAATCGGTATTTGTGTTGGTTTATTTTATGTTTAGATGTTATAAAAAAGTAATTCAAAATGAAAACTGAACTTAATATTTATGAATATGGAATCTCTTTTTCTTTTTTTCATGCAAAAGAATTCTGAATTTTTTAATCCTACCCAATCGGTATTTAAAAGAAGAAAGTAAAAGCAGAAAAAAAGGACATGATTTAAATCATATATTTTTGTGAAAACAGTGCGAACTAAAATTTCCTTTCCACCGAAGAAAAATGTAAAGGAGTTAGAATGGGAGCTTTAGAAAAATAATAATAAATTCTGCTAACAAATCCCCCTTTTTATTATGAATCTTTCTTTCCTAATTTATTAGATAAGAAGCTACAAATGAAAAGCTTTTTTGATTTAATAGTCTACGAATATTTAATAGAAATTATTTTTATTTCGTTTTTTTCTTTATTATATCTGTTTTTATTTAATGAAAAATAATCCATGTATGTTAAAGAGAAGAAATTCCATTTAATATTTCAGCCATTTAATTCTTGGTGTTACATTAAATTACTAAATTAAATAAGAAGGATTTTTGCCTTGAAATATTAAATACCTTATTATAGATATCTTTACATCCTTGAAGTTCAAAATTAAATTTTGATTTGAAATTAATTTATACTTTTCATCTTTTTTCTATGAATAAGCCATTTTATACAATCTGCTTTAATATTTACTATGCTTTAAACTTGATCATATATTTGATTATTTCTCTTTTAATGTTGCCTATAAATTGAATATCAGTCAAAGAAGTAAGTGACAGTGTGTCTCAAAACTATATTAAGACTGAGAATAAAACTGTTTTTTTTTTCTTTTGCTGTTGTAATTCGACTCATGTTTTTGGTAATTTACGAAATATTTTCCAAAATGATAAAAGAAAAATTTTTATGCATAAGAAAAGAATTAAAATACATTACAAGATTTGTTACACTGATATTGCAATCAACTAGTTAATTAATTTGTAAATTATTAATTGATATTTTATTTGAAGTGCAAAATTAATTATTAATGTTATTTGAATTAAAAAAATTCTTATGCAGCAATAATAAGTTAGTCTTCATTATTTACATTTCCATTTATCCTATATATGAGTAATTTTAACAGCTATCTATATTATGAATTTTCCGACATATATATTATTTTATGCTTAGCACATTCTGTATAATGAGGAACTCATGTAGCATTTTTATTATAGATTCATAAAAACGTTACGCTGCTCGGAAAGATAATATTAATAGCAATGGTGACAGAGCATAAAATGATACAATCTACGATAATTACATGTTTCTTAATCAAGATATAATTTTCCATTCTGCTTGCATTGAGCTATAGACTCTGAGAATGGTTGGGGACGCTCAGGTCTTATGATGAGTGAGTCATTGAAAATTTTATATACTGAGTTATATACGTTTGGAAATATTTGGTTAGATTTTGTATTAATACAAAGTACTCAAATATTTATCCGATATTTTCCTTATTTTAATATTAAATGTTGAAAATATTTGTTGGCCCATATAAACATGTTTTTAATACGCTTCTGAAGTTTTTAAGATCTTCATTCTAAAGTAATACTGTAAGTTTTTTAAGCTCATCAATACTTGAAAATTTTATATTTGATATTTAACTATAAGAAAACAGTATGACTTATTTATCATAGAAAGCTTCTCAGAGAAAAAATATGCTACTACTAATATTTAAACTATATTTGAGTAACGCAACTCTTTAAACATTTAAATTATTTTTGATAATTCTTTTATGGCGTTATGGGAAAAAATTGGAGACATTTTGTGTTTTTATTATATGAACTAATTAGACTATAATCTTAAGAATCTCATTAAAAATAATAAAACGAAATAATGCTAAATTGTTTTTTTAAATTTTACTCATATTTCTGTATTTTATGACCTTTGTTGACATAATTCAGGCATAAAATTAAATTAGATCTCCTCCTGACTTATATTACTGCAAATTTTCTGCATAATTTTATAAAAATAAATTTATCCTTAATATCATATGAGTCTGAAGCAGATCTTGGTCTAGCATATGTTAAAAGTTAGAATATCATTTCTAAATTAATACACATTTAAATGCAAACATATTCTATTTAGAAGGTATGTTGGAAGCCGATATAAGCAGTCAATGTATAATCAATATATTATCTGCATGTACATGTACAAATGGAATACACTATCTTAAAAATATATAAAGGTTATAAAAACAAAATATAATTACATCTCTTTGCATTCGCTGGTATCTGCAAATTTACTTTACGGTTCAAAAGTCTCAAAAATTCTTTCCAAATTTAATTCTCTTATCGCATCCCATTTTTGAGAACTACATAAGATTATAGTTTCAGTTATGGCCATTCAAATTTCGGTTTCATTTGGCAAAGCTTTAAAATGTCTCCAAACTTTCATGGAACTAAAAAGGAATCCATATAATTTCAATTTTTTTTCTTTTCGTGGAATATCAAAAAGTAATTGGTACCAGATGGTGCTCATTGTTTAAGTGCCTGCATTCTTTAACACCTCCTTTAATATCTGTAAAGGGAACAGTTAGGAATTGCAGATACAAATGCCAAAATACGAAAAAAAATGTTTTTTAAGTATCGTTTCATGCAGCAAATATTAACCAGTTCCTTTTCCATTAGGTCAATGAACGCTTTAATTTATTTCTTTATTTATTTTATTCATGATTGTATTTATTTAATCTATTAACTTTTGTCTTGTCTTTTTTAACAGTATCCGAGGACAAAAAAGTAGATATGAATTGACCTGGGGGCTTCTCATATGATGGATGTTAAGTGTGGAAAAGGTCTCTCAAATAGAATCACAAATAGTTTCATATTTATGGCTCGTTCATCATAATGATATAGACGAAATGGTGACAATATATCCCTCCATGATAGAAGCCTGAAAAATACTGATCCATATTTCATTCATGTCTGATGAATGGGAGAGTTGTCCATTTGAACGCGAAACAAAAGCAAATCAATTCTTTAAAGCATCAAATAAGGAAGAATAATCACATGTAAGCTACTTTCCATTCACTTGGGATTCTTTTTCCTTTATATTTCAGTTAATTTATCAGTATCACATGTTGGACCGACAATAACATTGAGTGGATGAATTTATGAGTAGGGTGCTTTTCCTAATTGAATGTTTCAATCCGGATTATTAATCTCAGTATGATAATCATTCGCGGTTCGTTTTACAAATACTCGCAATATATATTAGTTTTTATTTATCATGTATCTTTTATTTTTTTTGCATAATGATCCTTTTTAAACATGCATATCTCACGAATTTATTTTGTAAAAGCTGAAATGTTTGATTTGTCGGAAAATTGTCATTCTGTTTGCAAGGAGAAAAGCATTTGTTACATGATATTGTTTCAAGCTAATGTTGCTACATAGATTAATTTACATATGTTATCTCAAGCAGTTTTCTTCAACAATATTTCAAAATTAATGTGGTGCACGAGATGATGATGCTATATATTTCTTGTTTAGTTAAAATTTCAGTGTTTGAAAGTAGGCAACAACACTCTTATGAATTCGGGGTTCTTTTGATTTGTTACTCGATGTTGAAACAATCCTTAATAACGAACGACGACACTAATACAAAGACAGCAAATACACAGCTGAGACGTACACGCACAATACGCACAATACATACAGCAGCACATTACAAGTAGTAATCGGTAGTAATAATAACCACAGCACACAAAGCGGCCAGACAGAATCCAGCAGAAGGAGGGAATCTATGTACCTAGACTCTACGGTTTCACCCAACGCCTGCAATTCTCCACTGTATCCTCGCTTTAACTGTATCCACCTGCCGATTCACTACTACACGACTGGCTACTCCACACACGACTCGATGCTTCTTCTATAATAAACACCAGAACTCGGCACGCAGATCAATTCAGCAATCGCTTGAACTCCACACAACACTTGCACTTCGCTGGACTGATCCTACTATTCTGCCGTTGACTCCTTGTGAGACTCTAAACCTCTCGATCATTCCTTCCACGACTGTTTTCAGCTTAGACCTCCGGCCTTTTATATTTCTCGGAACCGGCAGAGAAGGTTCTGGAGCAATCAAGCATATCTCTGTTCCTATTGGCTCTATTCTCAAAATTCCAGCATTATCTATTTTTTTCCAAAGTTGTTACCAAGTCGTCAAATGGTCACCAAATTTGTGGCCAAGTCCTGAGATTACTGATTTGGCATCCGATCAGCATCAAACAGAGCGTATCGTAAAACAGTTTTTCCAATGATCGAACTAACAGCGCGAGTAAACAACATTACAGATTTGTAACACTAGTATAAATCAAATTTAAATTTGTACAACAATGTGTTCTTATCATATTAAAAGAGCAACTAATATTGTATTGAAAACTTCGCTTAATCTTATATTAGCAGAAAAGTAAATTGAGCATGTTTGAATTATTGTATTTCATATTCGTATTGAAACATATAAGTATTTGAAAGTCCAATACTTCTTAAAGCAGAATTATACGATCTTTTAAAAAAAGAAAGTTAATAAAAAGGGAGATAGCAGACGTACATATAATTCGAAAAGTCCATTGATTTTAAGTATAGGTTACAGTTTGACTATTTAAAGCATTAACTAAAGTTTAGTTTATTTAAATATTAAATACAATTTGATAGATTTGACAACTGATTGTAATTCAATTGATTCAAATACTGATTGTTGATTTATCGAGCGAATAATAAAATAATGTGCTGCAATTGTTATATTATTTTGTAATTATTAAAAGAAAATAATCAGAAAGTTTCTAAGAAGTCTGTCTGATTGATTATTTTAATTTCGTCTTTTATTATTAAAATTAATACAAAATAAATAACATAATACGTATCCTTAATAGACCTGAAGAGAGGTTTATTTTAAAATTGCAATGAAACTTTGAAGTGAGAATGAAGTTTCTTTAAAGAGGGTACTAAATTAGCGAAAAAAATTTAAAATCCATTCAACATTTATTTTCATTTCGTGGATTATTGTTCATGGCATAAAACATTTAAATTATTAAATATGAATTCAAAATCTTGCATAGATTTCGAAAAGTTTTAAAAAGATTTAAGTATAAAATACTGGAACTAGCGAATGCACTAACCATAAAAACTATAAAGTTTTAAAGCAATAAAATCAACATATAACTACGTCTTTTTTTAATTGGTATTTAAATTTTTTTTTGAAAAAGATGCATTGATATTTAAAATTTTAATTTAATTACATAAACTTTTTACATTTAATAATTAATTAACGTATTATTTCTATATAATATTATAGATTATTCATCATTTTATATCAATACATTTCGTTTGAATGAAAGCATCTAAAATGTAAATAAAATTTTAAATTTTCTTCAGAAATTATATTTTTAGGAACTAAACGAAACGAAAATGTAAAAAAAAAAATAATGTATGATACCTCATTTAAAAACTATTTAAAGATAACTCAAATAAGTTTCAAAATGAATCTTTTTAAAATATATATCATGTTAATATTTCACATTAGTTTCCCTTTTTGGATATATCAACATTATAGTTAGAATAATTCCCTGCTTAGTGTATGACTTCCATGTAGAAAAATTATTAATTTTAACTGAAATTGGATATGACAAGTACCTCTAAACCAGCTCAAAACGCTTTGTTTTTTGACACGAAGGATTCGTTTGGATTAACTTTCTTTTCAAACGCAATTTCTCAGATGTTTATTATCATGGTATCGGTGTCACATCAAATAAATGACAAAAATGTCTAGAGGTTTCTTTATTGTTAGCCAAGTATACACTCTTTTATCTTTTAATATTTTTTAATAATAAAAAAGATTTTCTTCAAAATTTTGCATTGCATGCCACTCGCATTTAAAAGAGAAGCTTTATAACCACCTTTTTCGAAAACTAAATATTTAATATTCTGTCATAAATAAACAAAAAAATTCATTTTATTATTATTCAGAGAGAGATGTTCTCTATTCATTACTAACTAATTTGAGATATACTCAATCAGTTAAGTGAATAAACTATCAGAAATGGGAAACATAGCACTTCTCACTTCAAATTTGGAAATATGCAACATAAACTCTATGTTTCTTACACATGCTTGGAAAAAAAGAGGTTTTTTTACACACAACAATCAAAGGTAGAAGATAGAGAAAAATGCTATTTTATGCAATATCATACATATTTCATATAACATAATATTTCTCATCAATTGTTTTTAAAACGTTCGTTCTGACATTAAATATTCCGTTAAAATATATTAAATTACTATTTTGAATTAAAGTATATCTTTATTGTTATCAATAAGCGTCTCCTTTTCTCAATTAATTTCTAAACTTCACTTATCTATGTTTTTTTTTCATATGCATAGAAAAAGAAAGATTTTTTTTAATACACAGCAATCAAAGGTAGAAGGTAGAGAAAAAATGCAATTAGATTTTTTTCATGTAATATTATATTTCGAAACAATTAACAATGCTCATCAAATTCAGTTAAAAATTATTCCAACATAAAATATTTCGTTAAAATTTACTAAATTATTATTTTAAATAAAAATTTCTCATTACTGCTATCATTAAACATCTCTTTTCGTCAATTAATTTTTATAGTTCATTATCATGGCAAATTTTTTCTATTCCAAGAAAAGGGTGTAAAATACGAAAAGAAACGAAATTAGTTATATGAAATTAGACTATTATCATATCAACATGGAAAATAGGGAATCAAAGGAACTAATTAATTGTTTTGCACATTTCAAATACATTGCTACAATGTGTCCTCTTGGTTTATTTCCCCGAAATCTTAGTTGGTGAAAAGAGAATTTTCTGTGTTCTAAGTTAGTGAAATGTGGCATCACCAATTACAAAAAGCCATGTGAACTTAGCGAATACACTCTGCTATTAAAAAAATGAGACACGCGTAATTGCTACTAGAAATTTTATTGGCTTCATTTATTCCTATTCCATTTAGTCTTACTGTAGCAATGCACTTGTCAGCGATGCAAAAGTATAATTAGAACAAATTCAGATGTAAAATTATTTTCATTATAATCATATGAAAATTCTATAATTTAAGATTTAAATATTTAATTTATAAACTGCATTTGTAATGAGGAAGTAGTTTAAATTTCAAATCTAAAAATACAAAATTTTACTTACTATAATTCGATTGATGTTACCCTCAACTATACCAAGGATGTTTTTCTGTGTAAAAATGTAAATTTTCCTCATGTGAAGTTTATTAATTTTATTTTGTTAATGACGTTTTTCCTTCCTTTTTTATAAATTTAGTATCATTTATAACATCAACGAAAATATTAAGCTGATACAAAATATACAGAATAAAACAATCTTTTTAACAAGAAAGAAAAATTGTTACTTTAATTAAGTCAATCAAGAAGAGGCATTTTGTTATTTATGATTTTTTTTCAACAGAAGTGAGCATTTCTAAATAAAGATATTGGTTTCAGACGATAAGTAAAGGTATAAAAATATTTGAGGGAAAATATGTCTTCGAGGTATGGCTGCAAAATCTATTTTCATGTAAAGAAAACGAAAGCCTTTGGAAATATATGAGCATTTTTCTGTCTTTCAAATGCTATTTTCTTTTTTCCTCTTAAAAAGCATAAAGTAAGAAAAGGAATTAAATCATATTATCATATTATAAATTTTTCAATGCATGACTTAATAATCATTCCCTATATAGAATTTAAATCGAAGATAAGGAGATTATGTTCGTTAAAATTTTCAATTAAATATTTTATATAACTTGATCCTTTAATACTTATTTCAGCAAAATATTTTTAAGTTTCAAATTTTTCATATAACTCATACTATTACTAAAGCCCTAAATCATTCTGTTCATTCTGCATGTAGTTTTCTAATGAAATATTCAGCTTCAGCAAAATTTTATCTTTGACTTAAAGTGAAAGTGATTAAATATCAGTTAAGACAAAACACAATTTTTTGTTAGAATCAAGAGTCTTAGACTGTAGTCTTAGATGGGTATTAAAAATTAATGCTCCTTATTCCCATTGTTTTAAATTTTCTTTATCCAAATCCTTAACTTCAAAAACATTTTTAGAATTTAGGATATCTAGACATGCTAAATTTTTTTAAAAAACTTTAATAACTGTCTTAGATGAAAATTCAATATATTACTGAAGAATTGATTCGCAAAAACTAAAATATAGAATTAAATTTCAACTAATCGAAAGAATAATTCCATTAAGTGCAGTTTGATATCTTCTGAGTGTATTTATCACTTTCTTTTTGAAAAAGGTTTATGCCTCGAACGGATACTATTTTTTTTAGAAAAAAAGTACAGTCAATTTAAAGGGAATATGGTATAATAATTTGAATGTGCTAATAATGTGCTTTTAAACCCAAACACGATCGTTTCTACTTTCTTATCAAAAAAGGAAAAAAAAATTAACGGTAACAAATTAATGTAATTTCTTACATTTTCGCTAGAAACAAAGAAATGAGTATCAATGAAATTCTGTTCTGTATTAATTTAATTTTCCTTTCCTTTACTTTTATGAAATGTTTTGAATCAAATTTTTATTTCACTTTTTTTACATATTAATAAATAGAATATTAAATTGCAAAAAAAATATTTAAGGCGTTTGAATTTCATTTCCTGTTATCATTCAATGCATCCTCATAAAATATTTTAAAGACTAAAAGGGGAAAAATAAGTATAATGCTAATTCAATATCGATACTAAAAGGTTTTGATGCTCTGCACTTGCAGTCATTTAAAAATCTGTGTTTATAAAATCAGAGGCCTTTTATTGGATAAACCGAATAACGAGTGAAATTTAATGTCAATTAGTATTTCATTCAGCCTTATGAGCACTTATAAATTAAAATATATTTTTGATTTATTTTTGAATTGCTATCACTTTTGATGTTTCAGCACAAATACTAAAATTCTTCTCAAAATATGCTACAAATGAACATTTTAACCTGCATCACCCACTGATTTCCTTTTTATTTACCTAAAATCGAAATATTAAGCATCGTTAGCAATCACCATTCAAAGATAATTTAATATGTTTCATGGTCGCCGTGGTGTGTATAGAATTTTTGAAAAAGTTCTACGGATTTCGATTCCTAATATAGATATTTCCAAAATCGTATATTTTTTAGAATCGCCACTTTTGATGCAGAATGCTCGTTATATTTGTCGAAAATAAAGTTGCCGGATTCCCAATGTAATTTTTTTAAACTTTACATTTCCCCACTGTCAGATGAGTTACGTAAAAAGAGTATTATAGATTTGTAACAATTGAGTTTTGAAGTGATTTATTGTCACAAGAAAAATCAACCACAATAAACAGCATTTTCCTTGATAAGTTTTGAAACAGATTATATATAATTTTTTAAGAATAAATAAATGGTGCATTTATTCTAACATTAAGATGATATTTTTATATTAACTCTTATGTTTGTGTTTTGCAAATATACATTTTTACCGGTTTTCAATATGATTTTGCATTTCTTACGTTGAAAAGTCAAAATTTATCATCACACTATTTTGAATACTAGGTGAACAAAATTTGAGGCTAAGGACATCATTTCATTATATATTTTACTGCAATGCCTTTCGAAACGGTTGATTGCTCGTTGTTCTTTCTGGTTGCGAAAACTATGACAACTCTTATATTTTATCACAATACACTCATAAAGTAAGTTATATAAGTTAACTACATTCATATGATGACAGTATTATAAATGCAACTTAGTAATAGTTAACAACCAAATTTCATTTTTTTAATTCTTGAATGGCGATGCATTTTTTATATCCTTCCACAAACAAGACTGGCAATTCTTTACAACTAATTAGAATAAAACAAATCATGCATAATGTTTCAAAATTTCAGAGACATATTTTGGAAATAAAATTTTATTCAAAATAGTTAATCAAAGGAATTTTATAGTATTAACCCCATTCTGTCAGATCGAACAAGTAGTAGCATGTACTTAAGAGAAAAAACAAGCAAAATATTTTATGGAAAAAGGCAGCTTGTTCACAGTAAATTTGTAAAGTTAATATATATCTGATATATGGCGTATTAATGTGGAATGTCAAAGAAATAACGCAATTCTATTTTTGAAAGTTCTTCTAAAATCAGTTTCACAATACCTAGACATTTAATTACTTGTGCCTACTTACCTATAACTCGGGACCATTTTTGGATAAATAAAGAGTACCAACAGTAAGGAGGCTAAGAAAGAAAAATAAACACATATTTTTAATTCATGGCAGTATGATATCTACATAGGATATAATTTATATGCACCAATTCCAGTGAGTAAAACTAATGAAAACTAATGATCATTATTATAAAGTGGAGTTCCTCAAATCATTCTGTATTATACAGAAATGAGCATCTTAGTTGCATAATATCAGATTGTTGTCCTTCTCAATAACAAATTCTCCTTCTGTTGTGAAGGATCTTCAACTCTCCAAATGCGCATTTGAGAGATAAAAGATTTGAGATTTGAAAGATAATTCTCGAGATAAAAGTTCGTGGTCGAAAATATATTTTCAATTTTATTCTACTTTCCTACCTGTCCATTATGCATATTTACACATAAACGCCTCATTTCTCAGAAACTCTTAAAGCGAGAGAGAAGGAATTTTGAAGGAATTAAGCATTTACAAAATGCATGTTCCGTGCTTTTCACAATACAATAAAACAACAGAAAAATTTGATCATATTTACAAAACAGAACAGAAACAACAGAAAAATTTGATCATATGTTTAGTGAATCGTAGGTATTCATATTGAATGTAAATATTTTAAATATTTGTAATTATTAATTTTATTGCTTACATATTGGTACTACTCCAGCGTAAACAGTTAATAAAATTAAATTAACAGTTAATAAATTAACTGTTAATAAAATTCAAAATATTTTACTTCTAATTTAAAATACTTGTTTAAGTATGAATTAACCTTATAAAAAATCGAAATAAATCAACATGTTAATATTCTGAGATATATTATAGTATATTTTCTACGGTTAAGAGTTTTCGAAATTTTTATTAAAAATATTAAAATAAACCAAAACAAAGAAAATTGCTAGTACAAAAAATTCGTTTGGATTCACTAGCTATAAAATCTCATAAAAAATATCACATTTTTTCTTATTTCTAAACTGCTTCTAAATGGAAAAAAAGACATTCTATCGATTTCAAAAAAGAAGTACTTTTTGCGCATGATACTTAGCAGTCGAACGTATCAAATTTATCGCATCGTTGATTTTTTTACGAAATAGAAATTCGAGTTCAATGTTGAAAAACGATTTTTTTATTTCAATAATTCCTTTTTTTACAGACTTCATTTCCCTTGACAATTTCATTGCATACTGAATAGTGTTAGCAATTCGCAGCCTTTTGCTATTCCAAGAAATCTAGGTATTTGAATTATAAATTCTCTTTCAAGTTTTAAAAATACATGAACGGGTCGAAATTCGGGTAATGAGTTGATAACCAAATTCAACAAAAAAGATAAGAAAATGCGAAAATGTTTAAAATGACTTTTTGAATTGTCCGAGGGCTTTAAATATGAGAGAAAAAATGCCATTATGTGACTGCAAATGAAACCCAGTTGCTTTATAAACTCAAATTCATGCAGAATTTCTCATAAATGTATTAACATTTAGTTACATTTCCAGTAATTACAGTAACTGTAATTTATAAATGTTTTAAAAGTAGTTTATTTTATAGTTTTTATAGTTATAGTAGTTTATTTTTAAGGAAAAATAAATGAAAATAATATCTTACATTTGCAAAAAAACATATTTTGATGAGAATAAGCGGTACTCTTTAGGAAATAGATAAACTAATTTTCATTTAGATATTTTTATTTTTCGTTCCGCCCCCTTTTTTTTGTCTTAAATCGAATGTGAGTATAAAGTAAATCTTGCATTGTTTTAACTTTCAATAAAAATTATCCTTCAGGATCACGACTTACCTAAAGCTATTCGGATTATTACATTTTAGCTTTCACGGCAGAAATATAAGCGGTTTGCGTAAGAGTATAAATTGAAAATTGTTACGTAAACTCTACTATCCTATAAATTACTAATTCCAAAACAATCTTAATCATGGATATCATGGAAATTGAGTATTCATTCAATTGAGTAAAAATAACTAAATGATCTTATGAAGAGTTATGATAATATCGTCCAAGCTTATGAGTATGCAATTTCCATAAGAAGAATTTTTTTCTCTTTACGTCAAAATGAAAATTAAAAATACTGATAGCTAAGATTTCACTATAAATTCTAATATTATTTTAGTTTTATAAACTAATTATAACTATATTATATGGATAAAAAGAAATATTTCTGTAACCTTAACCTTAAACCTCATACGTCGACCCACTCTGAGGCCCACGGAAATATCTGGATGACCGGATCGTTATAAAAGCAACATTGGCGGATACTGCGGTTGAGTCCTAAAGGCCACCATCGGCTACTGTACAACTTTTCCCTTGGGAAGTATTTCCCGTCATCGTTGGGAGGATTCAGACTCCCACCTTTTCTTGTACTCACCAGGGTGGCGAGAGCCAACCACCATGCCGGAAGCTTCTTATCCTCAATTACGAAATAATCCAAAGTGGCTGGAAATATCTTTGAAAATAAATGCTTTGCGTGGATATCATTAATTTATGTCTAAAAGGATTTCCTATTTTGAAAAAATGTACATAATATATTAATCTGTACTACTATATCAATGTGAAAATTTGGATGCATAGATGGATGGATGGATGTTTGTTAGTCAATCACGCCAGTACAGCTGAATGGAATTTAGAACAGTTATAGATTATAGTCTGGAATAAGACATAGACTACTATTTGTTCCGGTTAATTGAGTGATTAATTTCTTATTAAAAACTAACTTTCCCGCCAAAAGTCTTTATTTCCCCACCGCCAAACGAGTAGGGCTTCAGTTGATTTTCTTTCCAAAGCTGAAAAGGCAAGGCTTAAGATATTTTCGATCAATTATTTCAAATGATTCTGTTCATTTTCTTAGTGTTTGATGCATTTCAAAATTAAAAATTGTTAATTAATCGATCTTTCGGATTCATTCTGAAGCACTTTTAGATTAAAATAAAACATAATAAAGTAAATAAAAAAATTCTAATCTGCATTGCATTACCCTAACTGGCATAGAAAATTCACGCATTTGAGTTACGCCAACTGGCTTGAAAATTCACGCATGCGCAGTATGTTCTGATTGTTGACAATTGTATTTTCATTTTAATTAAAAGTTTAAAAATTATGTGTATGATACTGTTGTAGCTATCTCAAACTCGATCAATAAATAAAATAGACTTGACTTGATTTTAGAGAAATACGGACTTAATTCTCTATTTTGTTTTATTATATATTTTTAATAAATTTATTTATAGCTTTAAGTACATCGTTTTTTAGGTTAGTTTAATTTTTTTTATTTGTTATTTTTTGATACTTTTTCGAAATGTCCAGAAAACGCAAATATAATCCTTCGAAGAGGAGTAATAAAGCTCGGGCTATGAAAGTAGCTAGAAGATCTTTTTGTAATTTTAGTGAGCATTTGCGGAGTCAAACCTCCTCCAGTTGTGGGATACATACAAGGACGCTTTGTAAGAAGATATCGTGTTTAGGCTGAAGGAAGGTTTCGTATCAGATGGTTTGGTAGTAATATTATAAAAGCTACCATTATTACAGGAGCTGCTAAAGGAGGCAGCGATTTAATAACCGCATACCTGTTATTCCAACCAATTTGTCATTTTGTTTCAAGAGGTTGCAATTTCCCTTAAAACTGGCTTTTACAATGACGATCAACAAATCTCAGGGCTAAACCAAGGCTTAATGTTGTATACATTATGGTATTAGAATAAAAATAAATGTTTAAGTTTTCCCGTAGACCATTCTCAATCAGTTACAAGTTTCTTGATTATATCATATTAGACTTTGCTTTCAACGACACTATAATGAATGATACGATTTGATAACATTTTACATTTTGATCAGACCGTCAGTTCTCATACATACACATCAAAATTTCACCGCGAACGAAATCGCGGGTAATGGCTAGTGTTAAATATATTTATAATTTTTAAAATGTAGCTATTTTGGCAATTTAAATCTTTTTAAAAATGAAATATTTTAAAATTCAGTATGCATGAAAATCGCATTAATTAGGCATTACTATAACTTTGGATTCATGAAACGCTTAAGTGTTTCTTAAGTTTGGAATTGAAAAATATTAAAAGTTGAAACATTATCTTCCAAGAATTTATTCATACATACTCAAGCGTTTCGTTTTTGTATTCTTCTGAAAGAAAGCAAAGATCCTTACTTCAATCAAAATTCACAGAGTTCATAGAAAAGTTAGTACCCAATCTCTTTGCCTATAATACGTCTTGAAAAATGACTGCGGTTTCATTACTCCAAAACCCCTACTCGATATCTTCTCCAAAAATATTTTCTTCTGCCATTTTTTGTTACGGAGGAAACTGGACATCCTCCCTACCCTTCAACAATGGACGATAGATACATCCACTAAATAGTAGATCATTTATTGATAACAAGGGCAGAGAATGTTAATAAACGTTGTGGACAAAGGTTAGAATCCAGACTATTAGTGAATAATTGCGTTTCCTTCCGCCATTTGAGTGACTATTCCTGAACCATTTTCCAACCGGATTTGTTCCTGTAATTTAATGGGAAATTTATTATGCTTTGATATTGTGGCTAGAGAATTGAAATACATGTCATTCGAGTCGTAATACCACAATTTGTTATTATAAATGTTAAATGATACTACCATCGTGCAAAAATATGATACGCAATTATTATTTTAAAATACCGTTCGAAATTGTAATATTACATCAGATTTCAGATTATTTTTTCGCTGTATTCCCAGATGTGTGTATTGATTTTTAAAAAATATTTTTGTTGAATGTATGTGTATAATATTTACGTATAATATGCATATAATATTTGTTTCCTCGAACAATATCCTTACTGGGGTCATACATCAGCAAATATATTTTTCTTTAATCCTCCTACATACAAGTTCGTTATTAATTTAATATGCAAGTCCTTTAAATGAGCCTCTATAAATAGCACCATTCTCTTATAGGGCTCTGTTGGATGCAGACGAAATTTCAATTGGTAGCCTGAACATAGACACTTTGATTTGGCCGGATATCTCAATGAATGTATCAAACTTATTTTCTTTATTTAATGAGGTGGAAAGAATGTAATGAAACCAACATCAAAAAAGTTCTCCAAAGGTCACAAACAAGGGTAAGCGAATGATGAACTTATGAATTTTTGAAAAAAATTGTTGTTTCAAAACGATGCCTTTTGTTGGACGAAGATTAAATTTTCGTCAATATATATAAATCATTAGTCACTTTTTGACCACCAGCTGGCTGGTGAGGGTTATTGGTTATATGTAGTTTCAATTAATTTTTTTAGGAACACTTTATGCTTGCCTGGCACTAAAGTTGAATTATTTAAATTGCCTTACAAATGATCTGGTCATGGTGACCAAGAAATTTTCTATGTAAACCTCTTCCATAATATCATAACATTATTAAGAGTGTTATACCTGGTTTATCTGTCTTCTAACCTTCGTAACGATGTAAGAAAAATGAACCCCATCCAAGTCAAAGATTAGGGATAAAATTAGATGTATTTGTCTCAAATCAATCCTAATCAGGAGAGAGATATACCAGAGGTTACCGATACCGGAAACTGGGAACCGGGCTAATATAAACCAAGCTCCTTAAGAAATCACACTTGCTCCAAATTGCCCCATAACATTTGAATGCTTTGTAATAATAATTTATATGTTTGATATTATAACGTTAAATATTTCTAATCAATTTCCCTGATTCTCCTTAAGAAAGCACACTCGGTACAAACTGCCACATTGCATTTGAATGCTTTGTAATAATAATTTTTATGTTTGATACTATAACTGTTGTTGAATATTTCTAATCAATTTCCCTGACTCTTGAAGAAAAAAATATTTCACTTATCCACACCTGTTCTTTAAAGAAATCAAAGATCCCTTTTATTTGAAAAACAGGAAAAACACTTTTAAACTACTAAGCTAAAAAATATCTTTAAAAAAGGATTTTGCAGTTTACTCTTTCATAACCCAAAGTTAAGACTTTAAACATTTCATATCAAAAGCTTGAAACTTAAAAGATTGTAGCCAGAAGTGTCTTAGAATCTTAATTCTTAAAAGTTCTGCTGGCTTTTACTCTGCGCTTTGATTTCATTTAGAACTCGAATGGCCCGCTTTAAAATGAAAACACTTTCAACTGCTGTAATTCAACTGAACTCTCAGCCAGATCTAGAAAAGTCCTCAAGAAAGAAAAGCTCTCAGACTCCGGTATTTCATTTCCTGTGGACACAGTCCTTACCGTTGTTCTGCCTTCGCTTTCTTTACTTAAGGAGGATAGGAACAAAGTAAATAAGCTGTTGTTCTCGTTTGCTTTTTTCCCCTCAGAATGCAGAGTTGTAATGATATTAAGACTCATTCTCTTGCACTTTGCTTTTCGAGTTTTTTGAAAACATTTGATCCATTTGTGCTTTAATTATGATGGCATTCAACTTTTGTCTGGAAATATCCCATTACTTCCACGAAATTTTTTGACTTTAATCTCCTACTATCACAATTTTTCTTTTATTTTCAAGAACATTTTAAGAACTTACACCACGCTGCTTAAATTCGCTGCTATTACCTGTGTTTTAAAGCGTTAATCTGTTTCCACTTATATTAAATCCCTTTACTTTAGAACTCTACCTGTATGATAGAAAAAAATCATTTTAATACGAAAGCCAATCCTAATGGATATAATAGATAATCATAATACCATACAGATACATCGATTGGTTAAAATGAGTTGGTATTTAAAGATTGCTTGATTAGGGGTACAAGGAAAAGAATTTTGGACCTATTAAATCACTTTTCCTTTAAAAATTATAGACACATTCAATTTTAATTAGTAGTAAATATACGTCTTAATTTTAATTTTAAATAGACACCAAAATGTATTTTAAAATTTTAAGGACAAGTCTAATAACAGGACGAAATAATATAAAGTTCGGATTATATGCTTTTATATTTGTTTGAGGGTAATGAAGCACTCTTTTTTCAAATTTGCATTGGTTTTTCTCGTATATTTGATATAGTGATGTATAAAATTGATGTAGTTTTGTTACTTTAAATTTTGCAAATGTTTAAATCACGATGGCACGGTGATACATATCTGGGCTTAGGGTCGGTAGGGTTCAAGGTTCAAAACATAATTTAACCGAAGAACCGCCTTGAGCGCGGTTCTGGTAAACATTGATGCCATCGAGGTCAAATATCCTCTTACTGTCTTGGTGCGGAAGTAGGAGAGGGGTTACCAGCTCATTTGTCGTCTTCAGCATCTGACCTCGAAAAAATTGCGAAGTGCACTCCTATCCACAGTGTTATTTTAAAAACGGGATCTAATTCAACTAAACTACACTTACAAAGATGCAACTAAATATTATCAAAGGAAACAAAACATACATTATGAAAAATAGAAAACACTAGTTTATAATGATTTTTAGCATACTATCTTGCTTGTTAATTTTATTTTAATGCTATTATGCTTTATAAAAAATATATTATCTTACTGTGATCAATCATTATCCATACTTTTTACTAATTTGGAATGTGGATAACTAACAATTATCATCATTTTTTAAAAACAAAAATGCTAGACAGATAATATACACTGAAGCATACAGTATAATACACACAGAAAAACATTCATATTCCTTATTTTTATTTTGAATGTTTCTAGATTAGTCAAATATTCGATAACACAATATTTGAAGAAATCGCTCCCTTAATTGCACCTTTATTTTAATGAAGTGCATTGTAAAGAAAAACCTACTTTCAGAATATTTTCTTTACTGCTATTTCATCCAAAAACTTCTCTCTAATCTTATTATGTTGTAAACTTGAATAGACAAAATAAAACTAAAACAAATGGAATAAAATAAATATTCATAGTTCATGTATCATTTTCCTAGTTGCCAAAAATTAAAATATATATAAGTATGGTAAGTATTCATTTTTTGTTAATCCATGCACTGCTAGACTTGTAATAAAACTTCCACACATTTTTATAAAATTATAATTAGAATAACTTCTGAATGAAATAATTTACTTTCAGATCCAGTATATATGTCATGAACATGCGTTTAGAAGCAAAATTTCGCACATTTTTCTTGCGCACTATCCCCATTTTGAAGTTTAACAAACGCAATATATATTCTTAGCACTCAGATTCTTTTTGAAAGCGAGCGAAAGTGTTGACAATCTATTTGCTGTGAAACTTTCTAGATTTTCCAGATTTTAAACCTTTTCTACTTATGCATTCCAGCGGCTGCTTTGAAAAGAAAAATTCCTTTCCTTTGTATACACCATTTTTTAGTTCAGGTGAAATATGAGCTCGAAATATATTGTCCACATCTGTTGAATCGTCTGCATTTTTCAATTCTTTTTATTTATATATTTTTCTATCTCCAGAACTGTTGAATTCTAGGTAAATGTAAATACAATGCAGCTCAACAGCATAACAAACATTTATGCAACTCCAATATTTGAATAAATACAGTAGAAATATTATACGCTGTTTATTATTAGAGATCTAGTGATATCAATTGTTAAATTGATGCCAAACTGCATTTTTTTAATTAAAGAACTGTGCCCGGAAATTCAGTGAATTAAATTTACTGTATTCAAAAAAATATTCATTTCTTAAACATACAATTTTAGAAAAGTTTATACATTTTTTGTTTTCTCACTTTAAAAAAAAATATTAAGAGCTGTAAATTCATTCTTCATGTTAGATGACATGATGTTTAACGCTTTATTCAAACAGAAACGAAAATAAATCGTGTGATTGAATTGTAATGCATGAGTAAAATAACTGAAATGCTTCGAATAAAAATTATAAGAAATACTCAAAGAGATTTGAATAATTCAATTACAAAACATATTACGCGAAAATATTTCAGACTTAATTTATATAATTTCAATTATTTTTTAAAAAATGATTTTATTTAGGCGAATGTATGTAAAAAAAAACAAAAAAAAACCTATTTCATATCGTCACAACTAATGTCAATATAAATCCAGTAATTAAATGAAAAAATTAGCAGTATAATGTATTAATATTTTTCTAATTAGAGTGATAATTAGTCAGAAATAAAATTCATAACTTCGGGGATATCATGAGTTATAGACAATTTTTTTCAATATTAAAATGGTAAAATAAAGGCCTTTCTACATAGTACAATGCAAAATTGAACAAAATCGTGAAATCTTTGATTAATTTTTAATGAAACAATCTATTTGAAAATTAGGAAATTCCTATGTTAATAAATACCTACTACTCAAGAATTGATAACATTCAAAATTCGGTAATTTTGTATCCATTTTAAACGATTTTTACCACTTGCATGTCGTATCAGGAATTTTACAGGATGTTTGGGAGCATTTTGGAACATTTTAAAGTAACATCATTTATAAATACATTAAGTAATGAAGAAAAATATGCTTGAAATAGATGTTGCAATAAAATTGTAACAATTAAATAGAAGGGAAAATTCAGAAGTTGGAAAGCTTTATATGGAATGCTAAAATAAACATTTACGGATGTGACAATTTTATCAAAATATGTCATGAATAGAGCATTCAGTTCCCAAGTCTATGCAAAATGTTTTAAAAATGCGATTGGCAAAGAAGAATGTTTGATTCATATTCTTCAACTTAAAATATTCTGCAGTATAATTTCACTTTTGATTTAAAATTTATATATTCAGATATTAAAGACTCTGGCGCCAAAATAGATTATACCCGAAATATCGAGAATTTTCCCGATCCGTCCAGTAGGAACCGAGATACGCCTCGAACGTTCCTGATTGGCTGAGAGGCTTCTAGCCCCGCTTCCTTAGACCTATAAAAGGAGGCAGCCGTAGCCGCCAGAGTAGTCGTGGTCGGAAGCGACAGAGAAGAGTAGTCGGAATCGACAGTGAAGAGTAGTCGGAAGCGACAGAGGAGAGTAGTCGGAATCGACGGAGAGTAGACAGAATCGACGGTGAAGAACTGGTCTTCCAGGGATTAGCAGAGCAGCGACGGAGTCAAGCTAGTGCTGAACTATGCTGTCTGCAATAGAGTCTTGTTGTATGCTGCACGTCTCGACTGAAGATAATCGTCGTCTATGCTGTATATAGTTGTCGTTTTTGTGCTGTCCTATGTGTCTTCGTGTAAATAAACGTCGTTGTTTCTTCTTCTACTGCCGCCTGCTGATTCTCCACACCATATAACTTCCACTATCCAAACGAACCCCGGAAACTTCATAACAATATTAAATGAGATTTCAAGAAATAAATTTTTAAGGATTTCTTATAATTTTTAAATTGGATTTTCATTTAAAATTGTATTGAATGAGATTTCATGATATAAAGTTTTCAAGGAGTATTATATCATTTTAAAATTGTATTTTCCACAAACAATTTTAGCTTAGAAAAAGATTAACAAACTTTTATAAACATATTTCTTTGGAATTCTCCTTCTTGAAAACGAATTCTAATCCCAACAAACTCAGTTCCTTATTCTTCTATTTTTCTAGTGTTACTTCAATTATTGTCAATCCATTTAACCACGAGGGAGTTTTCTCAACAAAGACGATCATTTATTTTTCATGAGCTGGTTATTCAATGTTTTGATTTCTAAGATCGTCTTCAAGAGATCCATAAGTGGATGAAACTTTTAATGAAGAAAAATATGTCATTCCACTACGAAAATCCTTTCTTTCTCGGTCATATATTTTTACAAAGAAAACGAGACAGCCCTGTTTTCCTTGGAAGAAATTTCAGCAGGCTTCTTAAAGGACATAAAATATTATCAATTTATGGTATTTTAAAATTTTTTTATGTACTAAGAAAAAATATTGTAATTGTCATAAAATTTGAAATTCAAAATTTGGTGGATCTCCAAGTTTATGATATCCCCAACAATGTTTTTTCCCAGCATGACTGGTTCAATCATTGGAAAGACCATTTTACAATCAGCTATTTTGTATGCTGTACGGGTGCCGCGTCAGTGATTTCTGACCTTGGTGACAAACTTGGAAAAAAATTTGGCGACTTCGGTAACAAAATAGATATTACTGGAAACTTCCAGAATTTTAGCGATTGGGCGAATAGGAACCGAACTATACTTGATTGTTATAGATCCTTTTCTCCCTGCCACCATGGAAATATAAAAGGCCTTGTAGACGGGAAGCCGCAATGAGTCATGAAATGAGTCGCGCATTGAATCGTGGTAAGAGACGGCTGAATAGATGGATCAGTCCGATGGATCTCAAGCGTTTGCTGAATTGAGCTGTGTACCGGTTCCTACTGTTTATTGCAGAAGCAGCATCGAGTCGCATTGAAGTAGCCAGTCGTGTAGTACTGTGTCCACAATTAGATACAGCTAAAGCGAGGAGACAGTGGAGAATTAGGCGTCTGGAGAGACCGTACAGAGTAGCTGCGAAGATTTTCGTCTCCTGCCGAATTCTGTCTGGTCGCTTTGTGTGCTGTTGTTTTTATTACTACCAAATACAACTTGAGGCTACTGTATGTTGTAATATGCTACTGTGCATGCAACTGTATGTTGGTCTAGGTTGTATATTTATTGTCCTTGCATTAATATCTTCATGTTTAATAAAAGTCGTCGCACGTTACTAAAGGACTATTTATTTTATTATTGACCAGCAAATCGGGAAAGAACCACCGAAAATCCATAACAATATTTTTATATATATATATATATATATATATATATATATATACAATTTTAAGGAATATTAAAAATTATTTTTAAATGATTTATTAATTATCAATTAATAGCATAATGTATCATATTAAATATTTTTTTAAGTTCATGTAAATTTCTTTTTTATATTTTATGTATTTTCAAATAATTTGTAGCTAGCTGCCTCAGTATTTGAACAT
>JAPMOR010036292.1:0-20566 GCA_026543865.1 Argiope aurantia
TGAATAATTCTTACTTTTCAATTTTTAGTAAGTTCTTGATTATATAGTAATATTTAAAATAATCATTGAATTTTTTCACTTTCAGAATAGTAACATTTATATCTATGACCACATAAATACCATCACTGTGGATGATTGTAATGGATGTAATGTTTTTATTGGTCCAACAAAAGGAAGGTAAGAGAAATTTTTGAAGAATGTCAATTCTCTTCATGTTGCTTTGCTTTGTAAATTTTTAACATCTTTTCACTTAAATTTTTCACCTAATAAATTATCACATGCAGTAATAAAGAAGATTTATGAAAAATGATTTAAGATCTTTATATTTCTGATAGTTTATATATTTGTTATATACTTTTTATCAATACATGAATCTTTTTCTTTTTTCCTCCAAAATATTGACATACTTCTTGTAAATATAATTTATATTTTAAGAGTATCGATAATAATAATTTATCCAACAATTGTAATGTTTTGATAAATTGCTCTTATTATGAACAATATTAATCTCTTTCCTTTGTCATGTATATTATTCTTTGGAAAGCTTACAGTAAATTAAATATGTATAAGTTATTTTTTTTAAATGTTTTTCTTTTTAACTTTTTAATTTTTCTCTTAAGCGTTTTCTTACGAGATTGTGCAGAATGTCGATTTCTGATTGTCTGTCAACAATTTCGTGCAAGAGATTGCAAAATGGTTGATATTTTCCTGTGCTGTGCAACACAGCCCATCATTGAATCATGTAATGATATAAGATTTGGTTGTTTCTGTTACAACTATGGGCCTTTGGAAGGTAAGTATAATTATTGAGCATATATATGTATTTTTTAATTTCTGAATTTAAAAAAGTAACAGCTGTTTATTATTATTAATATTGATTTGTGTACTGGATGTTGAAGGAAAAATTTCGTAGTTTAATTAAGTTTAGTGTTGTGTGTGTGTGTGTGTTTGTTTGTTATAAAATTTTCAATATTTTGAAAATGAATTCTATTTAACCACTTAAATTTAGGATTGAAACAAGTAGGCTTTTTGTTTTCGCATTTCTCATGGTGTCTTATTGTGTTAATTGCCTGTGATATGTAAAAATCGCTTCCCCCCAAAATGTCGACTCTTTCGAGAAAACTTGTTTCAAATGCATTAAAGGACAGAAAATTTTCTCATCTTTTTTTTTTCACTTTGGCATTGATGCTATGAGTATATTTTTCAGTTTCCAGATTGTAGCTCAACAAGGTATTTTAATAATCATTGTTAAAATAAAGATATTGATGAATTACTGAGAAGAAAATAAAAAAACAAATATGATGCAAATAAATTTTCTTCATAATTTCTGACAATATATATATTTATATGTAATGCATTTTGAATCCATCGGTTAAATAATATGTAACATATTTTTGGTTCAAGTAGAATGCAGGTTCTAAGCAGTGAAGAGACTTGGTATTTTTAATTTTGTTTTATTCTCTCTCTTCTCTCCCGGGAGACAAACATAATTATTTACAAGAAGACGCAGCACCGCACAAAAGCAGAAGGCAAAAAGGGACAAACAAATGATCTTATATAACATTGTCTTATATAACATTATCTAGTCTTATATAACATTGGATTTCTGGCCACGTGCCGATGGAATGACCTTTGACAAGGGCAAAAGTATCACTTTCATTTGATACGTAGTACTGATGGTACATTATTTTTACAAAGGGATTAATTAAACCGAAAGTGGAATTGGATTACGAAATAAGAGAATATTTTTAAATGAAGTTACGATGGGCTAAATTAAGATAAAGTTTTGGAAATTAATTTGGATTAAATTAAGAGTTTAAAATATCTTTACATATATATATATATAATTTAACATTAAAAGTTTTCAAAATATACCCCAAAACAATATTTTTGACAATTCACATTTCTTGCAATGTTTGATCAATTTAGTGAATTTATTTTAAAATGAAGTATTGTCAAAACTGATATTGATACTGACTAAAATAATAATTTTAATTCATTCTTTTGGTTTGCGAACAATTTTTTTTAAATCCTTTTTAAAAATTCTCTTTATATAAATTTCTTGATTTTTTTTTAATGAAAGCAGTGTGATATTTAATTTGAAAGACATTTTAAAGTATTTTCTTAAAATGGATAAATTAAAGAGACAGATTTTTACGAATTAGAATTATTCAGGGGAAACATTTTTTAAAAATAAAATTGATAGTTTAATTGAAAATTTTGAATTTTATTCTGTAAGAGAAAAAAATCTTGAAACTTATACTAAAGAATTTTATTAATACTATAAGTATTTTATTCATTATTATAGAATGTGTAATTTTAAAAAAATTACAAAATCTTATCTCATTATATTTTCCAAATTTGCAATGCTTCACTAATTAATGTTTGATAATTTTTAACTGCAATATATTTATTATATTTTTTAGAAACATTTTAATGATACTTTTTGGGGAATTTGTTTTAATTTTTATCAAAAAAGTATGTAGAAATTCCAGTTTAAAATATTAAATAAATCAAGTAAAATTCACTTCAGTAGTGTTTTATGTATAGTATATAAATTTTTATTTAATATCTGTGAAATCTTGCTATTTACTTTATTGCATATATTTCAGATCAGTTCAAAAATGCTTGTCTTAGTATATTTAATAACAACTGGAGCAACATTCATGATTTTACTCCAGCAGAGGGTGAAAGAAACTGGAGTCTGTTGCCTAAGGTATAATATTTTTTTAAAGGTTGCGCTAGTTCTGTATTTTAATATTATATTTTGTTACTTGGATATTATAAATTTCTTTACAAAAAATATAATGCAATAAATAATTTCAAAATATTTTTAGATTGTAATTTTTATTTGCCAGCTTTTTAAGTGAAAATTGCTTCAAAAATTCAATATTCACATTTTCTTTAATGTTATTATCTTCAACTTTTATTTGCATATTTTACTTCTCTTTTTTACTTCTTAGAATTTTTTTGCTTACTGTTCTATTTATCAATATTTTCATTTTAAAATATTAATAAAATTGAACTACTATATATAAATTTCTTTTTTTATTTTATTATTATAGATATATTAACAATAATAAAAATCATGATGAAATTTATAAACATAGATGTAAATTTTAGGAAGTTTTCAGCTTTTAAGTTTTAAGGAATTTCACTTAAAACTTAGTAGTTTTATTTTACTCTATTAATTTCTTGTGAATACTGGAAAATTATTCACCAGTTTTGGAACTATTTACTGTGTAAAATAAATTATTCTGTTGAAATTTTTATTTATGACTTATTGTATTATTTATAAATTCTGTCAGGAATTCTTAAACTCTCAATAAGTTTAAAAATTAAAACAGTTCAGAAGTATATTAAAGAAATGTAATTATGCCATAAATGTCAAGAAACTACATTCGATATTTCTAAAGAGCAAATTCCTCATTGCTGTTTGAGAACTAGAGTATCTAAATTTTATATCAATGTTGTATTCTTGAGTCCAATTAAAGTTTTGAAAAAAGTAAAAAATAGTTTTATGTTTTTAATATAGCTTTATGTTTTTGGAAAAAAATTAGTTCACACAATGTCAGATTTTTAAGGATATATTTAAAAAATTTTTAATATCTTTCAGCATTTAGGATATCTGTTGCTATTTTGTTCTATATTAGAACATAAAGGGCTATTGAGATATTTCAGCTTGTCCTTTTTTTTATTTTAATTTTTGGAAGGTTTTCTTTCTCTTTATTCTTTTTTTTAATAAATTGCTTCTTTCCTTTTTGTACAGATTTAAATATCAAATATTAATTTTAATTTGCTGCTTGAATCATAGGATAGGGAGGAATTAAAATTTGTATATGAAGGAATTAAAATTTTATTGTAACAATTTTTCTAGCTTTCATTCTTACATTTAAGGAGTTGCATATGATCGGATTTCTTTAAATTCTTATGTATCTTTTTTCAATCCTTTTTTTAGGATGCAAGAATTGAGGATTTTTTTCCATTACCATCTCCTGAAAAATTGGGAGATCTTCAAATATTAACTGATCCTCAAAGCAGTCTTGTACCTCAGACTCATGGATGTTTACAAAGATTTTCTATGCAGGTGAGGTTACCTATGTATACACATTCTTGCTATCTTAATAATTCTCTTAAATGTTTTGGCAGTTTTATTTAGAATGTTTTGAGCGCCACATTTAATTTTCTAATGTCTTTGTTTCAGTATTGTCTTGTTGTATTCTTTGCTGATGGTCATGCACAAAACCGTGCTTTAGCACTTATTAAAGAGTTGGAACAAACTGATGTAAGTGTTTTATCCTTATTTTTCATCTAATATATATATATCATCTTTTTTTTCGTATTAAGTTTTTACATCATTAAATTAGAATTAGTGGAAGAATGTCTCATAAAGTAAAGAATTTGTTCTTTCCCAGTTATTTGAAAGACAAAGTAATAAGAACTTTAAAAAATCAATCATTTTATTAAAACCATTGCAAACTCATAGGCTATATCTAGGATCTGTAATAATTAATGTTGCAACTCATACATATGTAAAATACGATGCAAAGGTTTCTACATATACATTAAAATGATAATATTATAAAACATTTCAAACCTTATAGTTCAATTTGGAACAAGCTTCATAAAACCTCAGTTTTTTTAAAGATGAGGGTTTTTTTTTTGTTTGTTTATTTTTTAATATATAAATAATGTTAGAGGTCAACTCTACATATTTACATATGTTTAACTACATGTGCCTTGTTTTTCACTGTGTCTCTTGCTTTTTTTTATAACATGCTCATTAAATTATTGTTATGTGCTTCATTAAATAATGCATAGTTAAATACTTAGAAATCTATCATTTCCTTATTTTATGTTTGTTTTTCAATTTTGTAGAATATTTTACTTAGAACAAAAGAAATTTTATTGGAAGAAGAAGCCTCTGAAAGAATATTTGGAACAAACGCATATAATAAAGTTGTCAAGAGAGGTTTGTGGCATTTATTTTAGCATTAAGTTCTTACCAATATTAAAATTTTGATTTTATAATGTGGGTAATTTTTTTATAAGTTTTACTTGTCTAAATGAAAAGATGGAGATTTTGAAAATATTCTAAAATGATATAAATTTTAACTTAGATTGTTCAATGGGTATAGATTCCTTTAAAGAGATATATGTACTGCCATTATATTTTCATAATTATAATTTTCATTTTAGAATGAAACTCAAAATAGAAAAATTGATATGATAGTCAATACTATTATTCCTTATTCTTTTATGAATTTTTTTACAAGATTTGCAATATTTTCGCTTTGAGATAGTATGAAACATACAAGTACTTTTTTTTTAATGAACAATTCATCTATTGTTTTTAAGCTAAATGATTTCTGCTCAGTCTGATAATATTTCTTATATTTTTATCTGAAATGGTTGTCAATATTATTTATATAGCATAAATGGTATCAGAATATTTATTTTGTAGTTTTTATTTTTCAGACATCTTTTATTAAAGCTTTTTGTTAAAGCATACAAACTATTATCATCAACATTTAGGCTAAATCAGAATAAACATGGCCAATAAGAATGAACAACTCAGTATATAGTATTTCCTTACCATAAGTGGTGTATATTATAAACTTGTGGAGAAAAAGAAAGAAAAAGAAGAGCTGGACATTTTATGAGTTATTTAGGAAAATAATTTCACTTTGATTCAGATGCTGTATTTATCTCTCTCAAAAAAATGTAAAAATATTACACCTGTGCATAGCTGAAATAAAATATTAATTATTTTTATTTTTAGATTTAAAATAATTTATTAGATAGTCATTTAATATTTTTTAATAAAAATTAACATTTTTATTTTCAGGGCCTGTTATAGGTTTAGAATACAATGGAAAGGACTGCATAAATATGTGCTTAGAAACTGCAAAAAATATTGCAACATCTACTGGTTGCACTGGATTAGTATATGTGAGTACTTGCCCCAAAACTGCTCGTAAGCAGATTGAAAGCTTCTTCAGCCATGCTGATGTACAGCTGTCTAGTCAATGAATTGTTAATATATGTGTATTTAAAATATAAATATATAGATGATATGTATTAGTTTAGTAATCACCAGTTGTTTATCCTGAAAGTAGTGTGTGAAATCATTATTATTATTATTATTTGTTATATAACTACTGGAACATGTTTTTGTACTGCATGTTCTCTTTTGTGACATGAAATATATATATATATATAACCGATACATATGTATATCATCAAATTCCATCCTTTAGTATTAATTGCTTTATGTGAGACTTTGTCCTTTTGAGTGATTATTAATAATTTTAACATATAAGAATGACTAATTCTAATTATTTAAATAAAATCCTTTGTAGGATTTGTTGGCTAATGTTGAAACAGTTTTGTTCTTTATACCTAGTCATTGCCAAGCTTATATTTTTTTGTATGTATGTGTATGTTTCTACAATACTTTGTTTCAAATGCACTTAATATTTTCAAATTTATTAAATTTATGCTTTGCTTCAGTTAATGTAAATTTAATTATTATTAATTTACATTAAAATTAAACATTGAAATTCGTTTTCTTTTTCTAAAATCACTATAGATTTTGGAAAAATTTATTGCTTAAATTATGTTAATAAATCAATATTTTCACTAAATAGCGTGAATTTATTTTTATGCTCAGGATCTGAGAGCTATTTTTTTTTCTCTTCTTTACTAGATCTTAATCTGTATCTAAATAAATTTAATGGTTAAATTAGAATTATTTTAACTAAAAATGTCTTTTGTCATCTGTAGTGCATTTTACATATTCTCTGTTGAGATGTAGTTGAATTTTTATTTAATCTAAAACCACTTTCAAAAGGATGAAAATCTTAACTTATAATTTATTTTTGTTGCTAAAACTGCGATGAAACTGAATATGAAATCGCAAGTCATTTTAATAGAAACCATGATAAAAGAAATTTTCGATTTTATTAATCAGTGCATACTTTATGGTTTTTTTTAATTTATTGATGTAAATGTATGGAATTTTTATATTATTTCATACATAATAAAAATTTTATCAATTTTTAGTAATATTTTAAAGATTTTTTTTAAGGGGAAATTTAAACCATTTTTACATTTTGGGAGTAATAGAAAAAATAGCTGTTTTTAAAGTTAGAAGTGAGAAACATTATTTTTGTCTTTTCTTGAAGATAAAAAAACTAATAATTAACTCTTTGAGTTAATATTTTAATTAAAGGAAAAATTAGTGCTATGTTAAATATTATCTTGATAATGATATATCATGCTAATTTTGATGTCAGTTTATTCAAAATAATTTTAGTTAATCCACAGTTGGTTACATCATGGTCATCTTTTCATAATTATTGTTTTCTGATAATAAAATCTCATTACATTCTGTTATAATTATTCTAATATTTATTTCATTTAAATATATTGATCAGGGTGATCACTTGTATATCTAATTTCATTAAAATTTCTAACACTCTAGGATTTGAATATTAATGATAATTCAATTATTTATATGGTTTCCCACATTTTTAGTTCAATAAAAGTGAGGTTAGTTATTGAAAATTTTTACATTTTGAGATTATCTTATATTTTGCTACGCACACTGTTTCTTTTATATTTTAAAAATGTTCCTATATATTGTTGATGTGACAATTTTACATATTTGCTTTTAAGATTTTTATGTGTGTTATATCTTTTTTGCTTAATCATATTTTTAACAAGCTTGCATGAGGGCATTTGTATTTCTTACTTAATCTAGATTTATTTGTGATTTTTTAATCATTAATTTTATTAATAATTAATACTTTTCATTAATATTTCTTAACTAGTCATTAATTATTCATTTTTCAGTTTATGTATTATCAATATAGGTTTTAGTTTTATTGTAAAGTAAAGTTAAATGTTAGTAAAATTAATAAGTTTGCCATATGTCAGTTTTTAATACTGTCAGAAAGTTAATCTTTATAAAGTTAGCAGAAAATAATATATATTTAGAATAAAGAAATTATAATTTACATGAATAATGCTTCATTTTTAATTTACAATTCATGAGAATTTTTTAATGTATTTCAAGGAATAATATTATTATAAATGCAAAATAAAATTGAATTTGCATGATATTAATTTTGGATAATAATTCTAATTAAATTTTGTGTATTTTTTTTTTATCAGACAACAGTCTAGTCATTTTGTGATCATTACTCTAAGTCAAAGCTAAGTGCAGATATATTAATTTATTCAAGTCTGATTCTGCATTACTTTTTTTTTTTTTGGCACAGATGATAGATTAATTTAGTATTACAAGTATAATACTTATGCACACATGAAGCTCTTTGTTTTTACCTAAATTTGTTAAAGGTCTAATTAATATGCACATATAGAAAAATATATTATAAAAAGTAATAATAAATAATTTCATACTGCTCCTCATATCTGTTTACAACAAATTTTGTTCTGATTACACAAATACAATTAGAGATTTCTATTATTTATGTTAGTTTCAATATTATTTTTATTTGCAGATATGGAATTTATCTATTTTCAAGGGTTCTATTTGGATTTTAAAACTTTGTTTTATATAATTTCACTACAAGCATGAATTCTTATAATATGTTTATTTGTTGTTTGAATTACACATCTTGACTTTATTTTGTTTTTGTTTTTAATATTGAAATTCTGGTGTTTATTCATTCATCATTAGGTGTGTGATTTTTTAAATCTGATGGTATCTAGCTAGCAATGAATTTTAATTATTTATTTTAGTTATTTCTTCTTGTAAAATGCAGCCGTTATAAATTTGTGGTTTTACTGATTATATAGTAATAACAAGTTTTTTTTAAATATAAAATAACAATTTATTTCTGATAATTTTATTTTATTTAATTTTTATTGTAATAAGAACATTTTCTGGAAGAACATTTAGCAGTTTGCACTTTCTAGAAGTTACAGTAGATCACTTTGAATTGTTTAAATTTGTATTGTTAAAGATTTTATATTTATTTTATACTAATGTATTTCTTACATTTGCATGATGATATACTTTATTATCTGCAGTGGAATACATTTAATGACAGTTCTCATCAATCTTAATAGCTTGGTGATTAAATTATCTAAATTATTGCATTAATATATTGTAAAATTTCAGAATAAACGGATATATCTAGAATACATATAGTGCATACATATAAAAAATTTGAAATTTTGACTGATGCAATGTTTATATATAAATATAGATTCATACACATGAAGTTAAATATAATTTCTTAATGTAGTATAGTTTTTTAACAGATCCCATGAATTTACTAGTGTAATAATTCGAAAACTTAAAACTTGTATTATTTAAGACCAAATTAGAGTTTTTTTGTGGTATATTTGCTTTTATAATAATAATCTGTTACATTTTCATTACATCTTTTGCATTTTGTAAATGTGCAGATGTGAAAACTTTGTGATTTTTCATGAATCTAGTATTGTACCTCCTGTATTTAAAAAAAAAATCTGTGCATTTTTTATTCCCATTTTTCAATCTCTGGAACTCATTCTGTGCACCTGTTTTACCAAAAGAAAATTTGATTTTTGTTTTAATAATCTTTATAAATTCAACTTTCTCATGTATGAAATTTCTCTGATCATTTTTTATATTCATAAATATATTACTTATGTGGTTTTTTTTTATCATATAAGTGTTGTATAAATTACTGTGTGCATGAAAGTTAATCGTGAATAGTAATTGAAACTGTGAAATCATGCATAGTTGAAGTTGAACCATTTGTTCCATACTGCATAATAACATGCCAAAATAATAATATTAATAAGTCTGTTGCACCTACAATTTTTCATTACTAGAACTGGGACTAAATAAGTGCAACAAATGCCCTAGAGCTTTTTATCAGAATGGTGATGAATTGAAATGGCTTAAATTTTATGTAACATCAATGAAGAGCTAATAGCATCACTGCTGGCATTCGCATATTTCCTTGTACCGTGAGTAATATTATTGAAGATTTATAATGACATCTGGTTCATTAATGTGTCATTTACTATATTTTTGCAAATAAATCTGTTATTATATAGATAGACAAATATATATTGAATCAATTTTTGGCAGTTATTATGCATTGTGCTACACAATATATATTCATCGTACTGTATATGAAAATCTGTTAAGATTTCAAAGGGCAGTAAAAGTTTTTGTGTGATGTTCTTGTATATCCTAATGTATCATTCAAGTGTTAAGAAAACTTTCATATTAACTGAATAATCCAAAAATAACAATTTCAAAATTTTTTTTTAATTAGAAGTTTGCATTATGATTGGAGCTTAATTTGGAAATGGGTATTCACAATTGACCTTAACCTATTACATTCAGCATTCAATGTGGCTATAAATTGAATCTGTCTTTTGCAAAACTGCAGTTAGCTGTTTTATTCCTATCATGAAAGTCATAAATTGTTAAACATTACTATTGATACTTTATATAACAATTATTCTTTTTTAAGATAGATACATAAATACCAGCTCAAACATATGCATGATAACCACTTAAAGCACCACAAGATGTTAATCTCTTGATTTGGTATATAACTTTCGAATGTTTAATTATTGTTGCATTGGTTAACTACAAGAGAATTATGGCGCTAGCTTTTGAAATGCCACTAGAGAATATCTTAAATGATCCTCCTATTGAAATTTTAAATGTTTGAATTCTAAGAAATAATATTATTCAGTTTAAATGAAAATGCTTTTTTTAATAAGTTTTTGCCTTTTTTCTCTTTTAAAATAGCAATTTTTAAAAAAATATAGAAAATATATTTACTTTCTCTTCAGAAATATTACTGTTAGGAAATATGTTCTTTTCTAGGCCAAATATTCAAAATCGCATTCCGTCCAATCAATTTGTTACATTTGGAAGATAATTAATAAAGATAAGGGGGAAATATTATGCAATTCCCATTTTTGACCACATTGTTATTAATTTTTCCCTGCAGTTTATTGTTACTACCATTACTGAAGATGAATATATACATGTACACACATCAATGTATATTGAAATATAACTTATGTGATATATCATCTTGAGGTGTTTATATTTGATGTGCCTCATTCTGCATCCATGTACTGTCACTCATTGGTTTTCATTACCAGTGTTATTTTTACTGCTTTTATTTACATTTTCTACTGACCGTTATTTTGTATTATTACTGGTGCTTGAGAATTTAAAAAGGATGTACTTACAAGGGAAGAAATATTTCTTCTCCTTATATGCTCATGTGAGACGTTCCATTGTTTTGTTTATCCTTTCCTCCGGAAGTGGGCATTGTTTACATTGATTCTATCAAACTTGTATGTTCATGTTGTGAATCATTGTTGCTCCCTCAGATGTTTTTTTTCTGTTGATATTTGAATCTGTAGGTCATCACATTGAATAATAAAGCTCTATATATATACATATATTAGATATTTTTGTCCTCATTTTTTATTAAATAATTATACATAAAAGATAGTAAAGATTAGTATTCATTGCAAATATTTTAAATCTAAATATCATTACAATGTTCATCATTTTTTACTAATAAGAATTCTCTTCACCCTTCTACTCTCTCCCATTCTAAATATTTAATTTTTTTAATTGCCATTTTTCCACCCTTTCTCAGATTTAGTAAATTTTATAATTTTGTAAATGTAATAATTATATTTTTGAAAATCAATTCTTTTATCTTTCAATCAATCTGAACTATAATGATTAAAATAACGTACACTAGAAATCTAGTGTATCACTGTTGTAAATAAATTTTAAAAAATATTGACTTATCCTGTAATGCTTAATCAGTCATAGAAAAAGAATTCTTTTTTAATTTTCAGAACAGACCAAAACAATCTTTGATGGTCATTTTTACACCATCCTTTCTACCTAAGCTGTTGGCAGAGACCAATCTAGCTTTTTCGTACTGATGTATGAACTTATTTGTCAACTCAATCCAGGCCATTTGGCATTATCAGAATAATTTGCTTCAGGAAAACCACAGGAGAAAGAATGAACATTAAAATGTATCAAATTGTTAACTATGAAATTTGCAATATTGTCATCATCATTACTTTGATTAATATTGACGCATTGAAAAGAGACTGTTGACTCTCCATGGCCGAATGGTCATGGCGCTGATCTCATGGTCAAGATATTGTAGGTTCGAATCCCGCTGGAGACAATGCGATTTATAGTTTGTGTAAATATTTAATTTCTTGATTTTATGTTTCCCTTTATTTCATGTTCCAGAAGATTCTGGACATATCTTTAGTTTACCAGACAAGTGTTCTGGACTTTTCTTACTGTCTCCAGAAAAGTGTTCTGGAACTTTCCCTGCTAGTATAAAAGCAGAAGATTTGTCAGTCACTGTGTTCTGAGTTCAGAGTTGAGTTAATAAATTAGTTTAGCTCTACTTCTTGTGTGTGTCATTGAATTCCACACTAGACTACCTACGTGATATTCTTTGGTGGAGGCGCCGGGTACGATTCCAGTCAACGTGGAAATGGATTTACGTAGAAGCAATCGCTGGACTCTGGAACCTCATTTTCTGTTATTTCAGAGAAGTATAATCGCCTACTGAAAAAAGTTATGTTTCCAACAACTAACAATGTTCTTTTAAATGTCGCCGATGGAAATAACGTGAGACCAGTGGGAAAATGCACACTTCGTCCCGAAATCAATAGCCGACCTCAAGCTTTTGAATTTATTGTTTTGCCGCAATGCAGTCACAATATCATCCTTAGTTGGGACTTTTGGGGCGCTTCTCAAGCTGCTATAGATTGTGGCCATTCGGAGCTCTTGTTTCACGACGTCATTCGAGAATCCCAAACTCCAGACTCCACCCGTTTATTCACGTAGGAAGACTATACAGTGCCTGTTCGTTCTATCAGAAAGATTGCTATCTTAGGGCGTAAGAACCATCGAGCCATCCACGTAATAGAAGGGAGAAATAGGATGCTCCTCCTAAACAAAAAAGTTGCCATTCCGTCTACTATAGTTACGCTCCTTAATGGTAAAGCCGAACTATGGGTTGCTAACGGACAAGGAGAACCTCAGATCATTTCTAAAGGCATGTGCATCAGGTATGCCGAACTCTTACGCGACGACTGCGTAAATACCATAGACGAGGGATAGCTTTATTCCACGACCACTTCAAAGGCAAAGTTAGGTGTCATCGACTGTACCACGATGATAGCTCCGGATTTGGGGATCGACCAAAAAGAAAGAACGTTATATCTACTCCAGAGGTTTTCGGAAATTGTCGATCAAGAAAGGAAGTCAACTCAATGTTAAATACAGGCGACCACTTACCTATCAGTCTGAGAGCTTTCAGAGTGTCCCCATCTGAACGCCGCATTATCAGTGAGGAGGTAACCAAAATGTTAGAAAAAGACACCATTCAACCATCAGAAAGTCCATGGTCATCTCCAGTCGTCTTGGTCAGGAAAAAAGATGGAAGCTGGCTTTTTTGTGTTGATTATCGCCGACTCAACAAAATTACCAAGAAAGACTTGTATCCATTGCCGCATATTGACGACACCTTGGATTGCCTGAAGGGGGCAAAATATTTTTCGTCTATGGATCTCTACTCCGGTTACTGGCAAATAGAAGTTAATGAAGCCGATCGTGAGGAAACAGCTTTTATAACACCTGAGGGATTATACGAGTTTAAAGTGATGCCATTTGGCTTATGCAACGCTCCTGAAACTTTTGAAAGGATGATGGATAATCTTCTGCGACATTTAAAATGGACAATGTGCCTTTGCTATTTTAGATGACATTGTGGTGTTCTCAGAAACTTTCGTTGAACATCTTCAGAGGTTGGATACCATTCTTCACTGTATACTGAACGCAGGCCTTATCCTTAATCCAAAAAAATGACGCTTTGGAGCAAAAGAGATAAAGATCTTGGGACACCTAGTATCCAGTGATGGCGTACGACCGAACCCAGCAAAAGTAAAGGCCGTGAGTGACTTTCCTGTGCCTTGGAATATCCATGACATCAGAAGCTTTCTGGGACTTTGCTATTACTATCGCCGATTTATAAAGGACTTTTGCCATAAGGCCGAATCTCTACAGTTGTTACTGAAGGGGGACACAAAATTCTGTTGGGGACCTGAACAATTGGAAGCTTTTAATACCTTGAAGAAAGATCTTACCTCCGATCCTGTCTTAGGCCTTCATGACAAAACTGCACCAACGGAACTTCACACTGACGCGAGTGGATACGGAATCGGCGCAGTATTAGTTCAAATACAAGATGAAAAGGAAAAAGTAATAGCTTATGCCTCGCGTACTCTGACGAAGGCTCAGAGAAACTATTCCACGACTGAAAGAGAATGTCTTGCGGCCATATGGGCTATAACTAAGTTTCGGCCATATCTCTTTGGAAAGACTTTCAAGATCGTCACTGACCATCATTCCTGTGTTGGCTGACAGGACTGAAGGATCCCTCTGGAAGACTCGCTAGATGGGCCCTGCGACTCCAAGAATACGACGTATCAATGGTGTACAAAAGTGGAAGGAAACACAAAGATGCTGATAGGCTGTCCAGAAACCCATTAAAATCGATGCTTCATGGTCTGGGGACTCCATAGGTGCCTCTTTATTCACTAATCTCTCAGAAGAACAGATGAAAGATCCAGAATTGGCAAGAAATAAAGAGACCAACAAAGTACCGAGACAAGTAGGCTGGGAAACTTTGAATTAATCGAAGGAATCCTCTACAAGAAGAATTTTGATCCGTCCGGAAGGAAATTTCTACCAGTGATCCCGAAGCATTTACGGCTCAGTATTCTAGAATCTCTCCATGACGACCCTACCGCCGGACATCTAGGATTCACCAGGACATATGATAGAATAAGAAAGCGATTTCATTGGCCAGGTTTGTACAGAAATGTTCGAAGATATGTGATGCACTGCCGAGAATGTCAAAGGAGAAAATATATTGCTCAGAAGCCACCAGGTCATCTCGTGCCTATTCCACCAGCTGCCGCTCCTTTCTATCGCATCGGAATCGACCTGCTAGGACGATTTCCAAAATATGACGCTGGCAACAAATGGATTGTAGTATGCACCGATTATTTGACACGGTACGCAGTTACCAAAGCTTTACCGACGGCGGAAGCTACACAAATAGCCAAATTCCTACTAGAGGACATAATCCTGAAGCATGGAGCTCCACGAGTTATCATTATAGACCGTGGGCAAATTTTTCAGTCCAAGCTGGTGTCCGATATTAATAGACTGTGCAATATCTCTCATCGAATGACTACAGCCTATCATCCGCAAACAAATGGCCTCACAGAGCGATTCAACAAAACGCTAGCAGATATGCTTTCTATGTATGTTGATGTCAAACAGAAGAACTGGGACCAGATATTGCCGTTCGTCACATTCGCCTACAACACTGCCAAGCAGGACACGACAGGTTTTACACCCTTCTACCTACTACATGGGCGACAAGCTAAAACGCCGTTGGATACGATGTTTCCTCTCTATCCCAACGAGTTCAGCCAAGAAGACGATTACGTTAGTCATCTGATCAATAAGGCAGAATAATCGAGGCAATTAGCTCGTGCCCGAACTCTCGAGGCTCAGCAGAAAGATCGCCGGCATTATGACTCCAAACATCGGATGGTGGCATAAGAACCAGGGGATTTGGTGTGTATTTTTGTTCCAGTTCGTAAAAAAGGCTTTCCAAGAAGCTCCTCAAGAGATACTTCGGCCCTTATCAAATATTGAGGCGGTTGCCCGACGTTACCTATGAAGTAGCCGATTTCGATCCTAATTCTAGAAGGCGAAAACCGAAGGAAGTTATCCACGTCTTACGCATGAAGCCATACCATGACCCAGAAGAACAAGACGACCAACATTCTTATGAAAATATGGAGGTTCCGAAAAGAGACATTTCTAAAGAGACTACTCCCCGTGAAGACGCGACGACTTATACTGGCCCTGTTACTCGATCAAGAACTAGAGCCACTAAATTAAATGTCGTAGCATCGAGACGCTGTTCTTCTAAGGAGGGAGCAATGCCGCATTGAAAAGAATCTGTCGACTCTCCATGACCGAATGGTCATAGCACTGGTCTCATAACCTAGAGATCGTAAGTTCGAATCCCGTTAGAGAGAATGCGATTCACAGTTTGTGTAGATATTTAATTCCTTGGTTTTATGTTTTTCTTTTTCTTCATGTTCCAGCAGATTCTGGACCTTTCTTTAGTTTACCAGACAAGTGCTCTGGACTTTTCTTACTGTCTCCAGAAAAGTATTCTGGAGCTTTCCCTGCTAGTATAAAAGCAGAAGATTTGTCAGTTACTATGTTCTGAGTTCAGAGTTGAGTTAATAAATTAGTTTAGCTCTACTTCTTGTGTGTGTCATTCAGTTCCACAATAGACTACCTACGTGACAATACTGTCAAATGGAATTTACAATTTCCATGAAATTGTTCAGAATTATTAAATGTAGAATATATATTATTGTTTACTCAGTGTTGTACAATATTATGCAATATTGAGTTTCTTAAAAAATTATATCAATATATTTATAGTAAAAATACTAGTATATTTTCAATAAAAAATTATACTAGTAATTTTTTGCTAGAAAAATTCCAATAAAATTATTTGCTTAGTTAACAGTGACATTTTTATCCCAAATTTTCACTTAATAATGCTTTTAAAATTTCTAACCCATTTGGAAATTGTATAATATTGTTGATATAACATTGTAGTCTATAGAAAATTATTCTATGTTCAAAATATCTTACAATATTATAGCATCACTGGAGTTAGAGAAATTCTAATTGATTTTGGGATATCCATTTAACCTGTCCATTTTAGTACAAAATATTGCATAGTATCTGCACAATATTCTTCAATATTCTGAACTCCAGCAATATCGTAAAAATACTAAAACAATGTTGTTGTATTTTATACCAATATATGTTTATTTTTTTTAAAACATTGTGCATATTTAAATCTTAACTATGTAAGCTTTCATCTGCAAGTAAATTAAATTGATGCATAATGGTGGAAACAATCGAGCAGTGTTTTATAATCAAGTTAATATTTTAGAGAAGTTTCTTTTTAAATACTAAGAAAACAATGAATAGCAGTAAAAAATAGAAATGTGAAAAGATATAATGAAAAAATTTACGCGGAAGAATTTGAGTGTAGAAAAATACAGATTACAAAAACTTGCTTTCCCTAATAGCAATAAAATATTGTAAAATATTTTGAGCAATAGTGAAAAATATTGCCTTGATATTCATAATATTGTAAATACTGAAACATTCTGAATACTATATTAACGATATTATACAATACCTGAGAATATTGAAAAGTAGAAATATAAAAGTATAATAGAATATGAAACAATAAAAAAAGTAGAAATGCATAAAAGTATTATCTTTAGTTTAAAAATTCATTGTATTTAAGAATTCATTCCAACAAAATTTGGTGAAATTTTTTTTCACTGAAACCAAATATTATATAATATTGCAAATTTTATGTTCATCAAGGTTGAGAAGTACTTAAAAAACTATATTGCAAATTTTATGATTGTTTATGTTATCATGAAATTGGTAAAATTTACATTTTACAATGTTATGATGACAATACTGTAGATTCCTTATTTAACAGTATAATGTCTATTATTGATTTTTTAATATGTTTTACATGAAGTGACGGCATATTCTGGATAAAGTTCATATCCTGGTTTTAATTTTTGTCCTGTTGTTACTGCCGCACTCTGATGCTACATCTTGACAGATCTGCCAAAGCTGTACCTTCACACAAACCTGTTCATCAAAGTTATATAAGTTCACTGTATACTAAATTTTTGTAGTTTATCTTCCCTTGAAGACCCTGCCCTTGAAAATTCACTTCCTGTAAATTTTTTTACACAGGCATAGCAAATTTTAATATTTTTGTAACATGTTTTTTATAAGTAGGTTGAAAAAAATGAATATTCTTAAAAAAATAATACTTTATAAATATTCAGCACAATTAATTGAATTAATAACTGCAGTAAATAAATTATAAGTAATTTAAACTAAGTTATTTCCGAAAAGGATTTTAGTTTACCCCTAATTTTTAAGCATCCACAAAAACGTAGTTCTTTTCTTTCTTTTTCCATGTTGCCTATCATATCCGAATATATCATTTGAGGGTCATTTTCCCCGCCGCCATTGTCTGAAACTTTGTTGTGGGTCAATTGCATCAGCCTCTTGATATGTCCATAGCTATTTTAGAAAGCATTCTATTTTTAATAAAATGTCCTAAAAAAATCCTTTTCTTATCTAGAAAAATTAAAGGTAAGGCATGTAAACTTAAAAAATTTATATTTAAATACTTTATATATATATGTAATTAATATCAAGATTAAAAAAACTGCTGTTTTTGGCGAAATTCTCCATCTCAAACGAGCTATTGTCGCTTATCAGAGAATCTTATTTCATTTTTTTTCTTAATAGTGAAATTTAATATTCATAAGATTAATCAAAACCAGAAAAGGGTATACAGAATTCCAGAAAGACAATTTTCTTAATATCCAGTATTTTTAAATGCTATAACTAATTTAACTTCCATAATTCTTTTCTATAGTAAATTTTAGTTAAGATATAAAATCAATTCTTTGATGTGAAATTAATTTGTAACACGAAATTATACATAAAAAATAAATGAGTTAAAAGGACTATGTAAAATTAGATGTGTAATTACGGCATAATCCAACAACGGGCGGTTCATCAACTCAGAAATTAGCAGTGGTTCAAAAAATATCTATCAAGATATATTGTATTTTTAAAAAGGTCAGTTTGCCGAGAAGTAACTGCGCAAATTTTTCCTGAATTTTGTCGATCTTTTAAAAATACTTTCCCCCTTATTTTCAATAACAGAATATATTATTGGCATAAAATTCAAACCATTTTCGTCGTTTCATCAAATATTCAAACACACAGTTTTCTTTAATGGTTGAAAGCTAAAGAAGGATCTTGTATAATATCTGTGTAGCTTGCAAGAAGAAATGGGAGTGATGTCTCTAAATCTTTCTCGCACTCCTCCCGAATAGAATTGTCAAGCATGAATAAGACCGTGAATGCCTTGCATACTGATGAAATATTGATCCCTAATGTGAGTTTAAAATTTTTTTATTAAATTTATTATTTACTAACTTATGCGATTTTTTAGGAGGGTGGAGGGTAATTTATCCCTGACATTTACAATGAAAAACCAGAAAAACTGGTGCATCAATATCATATAGAGTTCCAGCGAGCACACAGAAATGCAGTAAAACAACATAGCATGGATTCGAATAACATCTGAAATTATGCCGGAGACAATTCAAATTACGAATTCCGCAGGCAGTCCGATGTGGTGGAGGTCTCTTCTGAACAGCATGTTGGAAGACGTCACAGGTATGTTCAATAATGTTCACATCTGGGGATTTAGGCATCCAATAGAAATGTCTAAAGTCAGTAGAGTGTTCCTGGATCCACTTGGTAGCAATTATGTCGCATTTTCCTGTTGAAATTCCTCAGAATGCTCAATGAACACTAATAGATGTAGATGAACGCAGAAAATGCTTACTTACCTGTCACTAGTTAGAGCCATCTCTTGAGATATCCATATCAAACCAGATGCTCACGCCCATAACCATCTCAGAGGCTCTATCAGAGTGAATCGTCCCCTGTTGATATGTAAAGCCCATGGATTCATGATTCGAATTATTAGCAGTCCAATAACGGCGTTAGCAATCCCATGTAAGGCGTATAACTTTGTGACGTGCAGTCAAAATGGTACACGAACTAGCTTCCGGTTCCAAAAGCCTATATTAATGATTCTTTGTTGAATAATTGATATACTGACACTTGTTGATACCCCAACACTAAAATCCGCGCCATTGTGAGGAAGTGTTGCACATTTACCACGTTCAAAGATTCTCGTCATTGGTCCCACTCTTTCATGTTCTTTTTCGGGGATCGGGGATTTTGATATCGGGGATTTACTGGATATTCAATATTCAAATTAACATTCGTGAAACTGTCTTACTTGAAAATCCATATACCATCATTACCACGAAGGCGTAATATTCCATCTCTAGTGTGTTGACTTTAACTTCACGTTCGAAATCACTTACAACTTCCTAACTTGACACTGTAGCAGTAAGAATCGATCTCGTTTACTGAGTAGTTCACCGGAGCACCTACCTTGCGAAGCAAGTCTATCTTCATGGTCCTGACGACGTAACTTCCTGGTGTCGTTAATGCCCTGAACTTTGAGCATAAATGGTGAAAATGAACCGAAGCTTCAAAGTCAAAATTTAATAAACCTCCAGTAAAGCTTTCTTTAGAAATCCAAAACATAATTAAACTGCGAAATTACCTGCGAAGACTTTGGCGACGTTCTCGCGATCCTCTAGTGAGAACGGAATTTCGCAGAACCCAGGATGAGATAAAAGGGTTAAAAGTTGGTCACTTCGAGCAACGGCGAGCTGAACAGTTAGAAAACCTTGACATGCGCGGACTTTGGTGCCG
>JAPMOR010036292.1:20576-40763 GCA_026543865.1 Argiope aurantia
ATCTGCAAGGATGAGCGTAGGAGAGGGGGAGGGAGCTGTCTCAGCCAATCAGGAGACTTCAGTAATAGAAAGTGTAGGGAGAGAAGAGTCGCTGTTTTTTATCGAATTCTCGGAGGAAAGTTGTAGGTATCTGGATATTGTTCGTTGGTGACCAGTCAGGAGGCACAGGAACAGAAGTGGGTGGGAGTGAAGAGGTTAGGGTAAAAGAGCGTTAATCAGGATAAGCTTTCTTTCTTCTTTATCTGTTGTTTGTTTCAAGTTTTTGGCTGCTATTCCGGGGAATTCTTTAAGTAGGGTTCTGATTTCACTGAGTGCTTCAATCATGTCTTTAAATTCTGTTAATTCTATTGGGGTTGTTTCTTCCATGTTGAGGGCAGGTTTCTTTGGTAGCTGGGTTTGTCTATGGCTCCGAGTGTTAGCTTTCTGCAGTATTTTTGATGTTTCTTCTCCTTGCGTCAGCAATATATCTTGTAGTTGGGGTAGGATCTAGTAGTAGGGTAATTTTTGCACCCCCTCCAGGAGTCTATTTGCCCTGTTTCTTTGCAGTTGATGCAGATTCGATCTGGAATCTTCTCCTTTATTGGATAGTTATTCCTTAGATTGTTACATGGGATGATTTTCGTGTAAGAATCGATTTCCAGACACCTGTTATCTTATATAGGCGCTGCTGACCACATCATGTTACGCTGATACATAAGCAGCATTGCCAGGCAACTCAGAAATGCCAGCAACCATCTAGATAAATTGGCAATACTGATCAAAATCATGCCCATATTCAGCAAAGCTAATACTGTGTAATTTTATGATCCCTGGCCTCAACATAATCTATTGGAATGCAAATGGTCTCAAAAACAAAATGTTCGATCTCCGAACTTTTGTCGATGAAAGAGAACTTGACTTAATTCTCCTTCAAGAAACAAAACTCAAAAATAGCTATATCCCCTATTTACCAAATTACTTATTCTACAGACAGGACGGTCCTCAAAATCCCCTATGTGGTGGAACTGGAATTTTTGTTAAAAGAAACATCAAACACGATGAAATCTTCATCCCCAACCTAAACTGCATTGAAACCACAATAGTCAAAATAATGCCTCAAAATAGACCCCAAATAACAGTTGCCTCAATATATATCCCTTGCCGTGTAAATAACATCTTCACCAGAGACCTGGAGAAAATAATAAACCTTTCAGACAGTGTTATTTTGTGCGGTGACACAAATGCACACCACACCAAATGGTTTTGTAAGAGAATTTCTAGCACCGGGAAACCCCTTCAAAAATTTGCCTACGATAAAAATCTGGAAATTATCGCCCCATCCACACCTACCAGATTCGGCCCGAACTCGGCCACTACCATAGACCTTACAATTACAAAAAACTTCTCATACAACCATGAAATAGCCTCAATCTCAGATCTCCCTTCAGATCACAACCCAGTCATAATCAAATTCAACTTCAATATCACACCCCTAATCATGAATAGAAATAATGTCACAACAGACTGGCTAAACTACAAAAAATTTCTCAGCACCAACGAGCCCCTCAATATCCCAAAAATTGAAAACACCGAAGCCCTGGTTAACAACAAATATCACCCTAGCCTACAACAGCAGCTCAAGACCTCTAAAACATTATGAAAAATTATACCTTCCCCCAAATATAAGATACCTAAAAACAGAAAGAAATAGAACAAAAAAGATCTGGCAAAGAAATAGAGATCCAGCCTCAAAATCTCAATACAATAAAGCTCAAGAAAAATTTCGCTCAGCGGTCTTAGAATACAATAGAAGCATCTACATCCACCAAAACGGAATGCTCAATCCTCAAGATAATTCGCTTTGGAGAACAACTAAAAAACTCAAACGAAAAAGAACCCACATCCCCCAACTAACTGATCCAATCACCAAACTTCCAGCTCACACAGATGCGGAAAAAGCTGAATTAATTCCAAACCAACTGGAAGAACAATTCAACCCGAACAATCTAATAGACTTAAGCACAGAAAATATTGTTGAGAAATCAATAGCAGACTATGAATTAAAAAACTTCGATACAAACTACCTCCAAATAATGCCCTCAGAAATAGTCCAATTCATCAAGAAAACAAAAATTAATAAAACTCCAGGTCCCGATGCAATAACCAACAAGATGCTCAAAAAACTACCTGACAATATTATCATCAAACTAATCCTACTATTAAATAAAATCTTAGAGATCAGATACTTCCCCAAATGCTGGAAAATAGCTAGAATCATCCCAATATTGAAACCTGGAAAAGACCCCTCCCTACCTGTCAACTATAGACCAATATCCTTACTTCCAACCCTCAGCAAACTCTCTGAAAAACTAACCCTCACAAGATACCTAACCCACAGTAAAGAACTTGGCGTCTCAATCCCACAGCAATTTGGTTTCACATAGAAACTTTCCACCACCCATCAATTACTCCGCATGATTAAATTCCTTCATGAAGGCAGAAAAAACAAAAAAACAACAGCAGCCATTTTCCTAGACATAGCTAAAGCATTTGACAAAGTTTGGATTCCTGGTCTGATACATAAACTAATTGCATATAATTTCCCCAAAACCATAGTCGACATAATTAAATCATACCTTACAGACCGATACTTTTATAGTTCAAGTCAACCAGACCGATTCAACCAAAAGAAAACTTAGAGCTGGGGTGCCTCAAGGCGGAATTCTGGCGCCTGTCATATTTTTACTATACCTTAACGATATTCCCCACCAAAAAGACATTATGATAAGTCTCTATGCAGACGACACCGCAATTCTCTCCCAAGGCAAACCCCCTCAACAAGCAATCATCCCCCTACAAAACTACATAAAAGATCTTGAAAATTGGCTAACCCGCTGGAAAATAAAACTCAACGTGTACAAAACAGAGGCAATACTATTCTTCAAGAAAAACAATAAGTTGCCCAAAATTCAAATTTACAATACTGAAATCAGTTGGCAAAATGAGGTCAAATACCTAGGAATAATACTGGATAAAAATCTAAATTACAAAACACACATAAATAAAACAAGAGAAAAATTTAACTTGGCTTTCAGAATCCAATAACCACTAATTTGCAGAAATTCAGGACTCTCTCTTGATAATAAAGTTCTCATTTACCTAACCTAACTAAGGCCAATCCTTACCTATGCATGTCCAATCTGGGCTGCTACGGCAAAAACAAACCTCCAAAAAAATAATTGTCCTAGAGAACAAAACTTTAAGGATGATAGCAAAGACCAGATGGTACATCAGAAATGCGGACATTCTAAAAGCTCTAAACATCCCCCCAATCAAACAATTCATCCTCAAAATTTCTCTGGCAATATCGCAAATATTGACAGCCCCACTCTAAGCAACTTACCAACATACGATATTAACGATGCCTCCAACAAACGCAGACCCCGCTGTGCCCTTGCAATTTAAATTGCAGACAAAATAAGACTTCTCCCACACCCAAGAAAACATTACCTCCAAATTAAAATAACTCATGTATGATGCATTGTAATTAATAAGGTTAGTTCCATCACTCCAAAATTAATAACTATTAGATTTACGGATGGTGGGGCCTGCGGCCCCAATGAGCCGTAATCCCTCTCAACAAGTCAAGGTTACGCTGATTAGTCGCATAGCTCCTCTATTTGCATATATATGCCTGTACTAGTTTTTCTGGCTCTTCAGTTAGTAATAGTTACCTGAAAACCGAATTTTTATTTTAGACGCATCATTTCTGTCTGATTTAAACCAAAATTTGACGCAGAACCATAAAAGCAGTCATGAAATTGCATACTAAATTCATATATTTGATTCATGACGTTTTTGAATTTTTGCGTTTACATGCTTGTGGAAGTACGGACAGAAACTCAATGCCCCAGACGAATTTGATTCAAAATATGATAGGCATCTGCACTTTTTATGTTAAATCTATGTATCAATTTTATGTATCTAACTTTTACTTTGTGTGTTGATTTATATTTGGAAATTTGATAGAAATTTTCAAATTTGGTATAAAGACTATATATCAAATTCCATCAGTCTAGTTCAGTTTTATTATACAATACATAATACCCTGTCAGTTTTATTTATAAAATGAGCAGAACATATGAAATGATAATTAAAATAATACGGCTATAAAATCATGGACACGGAAGTTATATTTAAACAATGTAACTGATATTAAATATAACTAATATCTTTGACTATTCAGTTGATCTCCAAAGGCGCCACATAAAATCGGTCTAATTTTTTTTAAATAAAAATTATGCGAATAATTGTTGTGATGATCCAGCACATAAAAAATATCAAAACTCCCCACGTGTTCTTCTATCTTCTTGCTGCCCAAAAATAAATATTGCTTCTTGAACGGTTAGTAAGTTAATGACTCCAATTTTAACCCCAATCGTTTGTAGTATCTCAGGTTAAATGCTGGTAGAAGCAAGCGCCAATGTTACGTTTAAGAGCAGCCACGGTCCAGACGCGAATGAAAACACGGACCTCTTAACATTTTCTTAAAAGTTGATTTTGAAGAAAAAGCAAATTTTCGAGGGTAGAGGAATGCATCAATCGAATGTGGAAAAAGTAAGTTCTAACAGAATCTTCATAGCTGATAGAACAAATTCCTGTATTCTCAGCCTGAATTTTTTTCAAAAATTCAACTCTATTATTGACCTGAAGAAGAACGTAATGCAAACAGGAGATGAGAAGTGTTCTTTTTTTTCATATAGTAAATATACATTAAGGGAACCTCTGGCAGAAATACAGCTGTTCTTGCTAAAAGACCTTGCAGTGATTATGTTAAGAACTATAAACATTAAACGAATGTCGAAAATTTTTTTAAAAGGAATATGTTCCTCTGAAAATTTGTTTTGCTTATGGGTTCGTACAATAGTTGTACCAATAACTAGTCGGGATTTCCTTCTCGGCATTACCCTAATCATCCCATAAAATTTCTTTCCTGTAGTACTTTATCTCATAAGGTTAAGAGATTTCGTTCAGTAGATTTAAAATCAATGTTGGCGCTAATAAGTTCTGTGAGGCATGCTTTGGCGACTTTTTTTTTTTTTTTAAGTATGCAGTCTTAGGATATATGGAGTGAGTAAGTTTAATTTTATTCAAACGTTTTGCTCAACTGAACCGAATTATTTTTATATTCATTCCTTAATCTTGTGACATCAATTTTCCCGTATCAACAATATTAATTTTCAAATACTAAATGGTGACTTATAAAGAGAATTCTAAAAAGGGAAAGGCTGTATGAGGATATTTTTAGAAATAAAGCGAATTTCTTTTCAACTAATATGCTCGCAACTGTTATATTTAGAGATGCATAATCCACGATTTTCTGAATAACAAAAAATTTTGCTAGCGTTATTTTTAAATATTTGTTCCAAATATCTGTTATTTTAATCATATCATTAATTGTAATTAATACTTAATTTACTAATTTAAGTAACGTGTGATTGAATTAATTTATCTATTTCAGCTTACTTCTGAAATTTGATTTTTATCAAAACTATTTATTTAATTTCTTTATTGGAGTAAACCATTTTCTGAAAAATTTGAATTAAAAATATATGTCATTTCTTTAAAGTGTTTACTTTAGTTCTATATTTTACCAATAGATGAGGCCAGCAGTAAAAAGAATATATGTAGTCATGTCACAAGCAATTAAAAATTATCTTTATAGAATAGTGCATCATCAAATACGAATATCGGAAAGTCAAGGTCACTCCCATGAAGTGGAGCGGTACCGTTCCGATAAATTCAGTGATATGCAATTCAATGATACGATAATCCCAAGAATAACCGGTTCGTTCACTTTTCAACATATTCAGATCGTATCGATTGTTACTTAATATCGTGTAATCGAAATATCATCAGTAAGATCGTATCAAGGATTTGAATCACACTCCTCTTTGAAAAGTATTTATCACTGGTATTTGTGAACTTTTTGATATTATTTACGTAATAACCGCTAGTAAAATATTCGTCATCCCTAGTTATATTACTCTAAAAAGTAGCAGTTATAAATAAAGCATCGATTTATAAACATGAATGAAAGCAAAATCGATAACTAATATCTATATATGCGACACATGCGGGATGAATAACTGAAATTATCAGCAAATAATAATAATACTCAACATGCATTCTAAACATTAACAATAGAGGGAAATATTACTATTAAAAAAAGTTTCGAACTACGTTAAGTAAAAATATATAATCGATTTTGTATGCTGTATATTAATATTCAAATATATTTTTAATCTATGGAATAAAACGATAGTATAATTTGTATGAAGCATATTTGATTTGTTTGGGGGGTTTCTGGCGTAAGAGCCATGATGTTGACCATGCTGCGCCAAACAATAGATACAATTATATAATTTTAAAACAGTTATCGAATGAAATATAAGAAGCTAAATGTAATCAAGTTTAAAATAAATAGATAAGACTAAAAATGGAAAGAAGTGGACATGAGGTATCTTATCAAGAAAGAAAGATAATGGAGTGCAAGACTTTTGAAAAAACTAAACGCTGGGCATTAAAATTTGGGCATTCTGACAATATACACTGGTGTGCAAAACTTAAGCAACAATGCAAATTTTAAGCAGATAGCCATGAAATTGCAGAAAAGGAGTTCTTGCGATCAGTACAATGAACACGTAATTCAAGAGAAAGGTCATGCGTATGCAAATATCAGGAACAAAACGTCACAGGCGACGTGAGCGTACGCAAAACAAGTGCGGAAGGCGCGCGCAGCTCAACACTACAATAAAAGAAAGGACGAAGAGGCAATTAAAGACATTCGCTGCAAGTGCACGTGAGTTAATTCGTGAAATATGGCTAGCAGAATTCACCTGGACGATTTCACAAGTGGAAGAATGATCGGAAAACTGGAGGAGGGGCGTAGTGTGACCAGTGTAGCTGAAGTGTTCGGAATCAACAAAAGTACCGTTTCGCGCGCTTGGAAAGCCTTCCAAACCACAGGCACAGCTGTGAGAAAGGTTGGTGGTGGCCGCCCCAGGAAAAAACAACTGCAGTGGATGACCGACAAATCGTCCTGCAGGCGAAAAGAACCCAAAACCAGTCAGCAAGCGCCACTGCTCAGCAACTGTGTGCAGAAACGGGGTGACAAGTGTCGCGTTTTACTGTGTCCAGACGCCTTCACAAAGGTGGCCTATTCGCCCGCCGCCCTGAACGCTGCATCCCTTTGACAGTTTCCCACCGGCGGCACCGTTTAGAGTGGTGCAGGTATCACAAAAACTGGACATCTCATCAATGGAGTCGTGTCCTCTTTACGGATTAGAGTCGTTTTAGTGCCACGAGCGGTTCCCAACGCCAGTTGATTTGGAGAGAGGTCGGGACACGGTTTCATCCCAGTAACATCACGGAAAGAGACCGTTTCGGTGGTCCTGGAGTTGTCTGTGGAGGCATTATGATGAACGGGCGGACTGAGCTCCACGTTTTCGACAGAGGTTCTGTAACTGGAGATCGCTATTGTCAGGTGATCCTTCCCCATGTGCGTCTGTTCCGAGGTGCCATTGGATCAGACTTCGTTTTTATGGATGACAATGCACGGCCACACAGGACTCATGCGGTTGAGGAGCTCCTGCAAAGTGAAGATATCACTCGAATGGATTGGCCGGCGTGCTCCCCTGATTTAAATCCGATAGAACATGTGTGGGATGCTTTGGGGAGACGCCTTGCGGCACGATTACATCCTCCTGGGAACACCCGACAACTTAAACAGATGTTGATTGAGGAATGGGCACTCTTACCTCAAGAACTGTTGGACAATCTGGTGCTGAGTATGGGGAGACGGTGCGAAGCAACCATTGCAGTAAGGGGAGGGCATATCCCATACTAAGGAACATCTGCTTGCTGTTCTTCCTCTTGGACAGACACTCATGTGTAACGATACTATGAGTTCAATAAAGCCTTCTTTTGCTTGATTCCATACTGTATGCATTGTATTCATTTCTGCGCAACTATGCTTTCGTCATTCTTTCAGAACAAAATGCTGTATCTCATTTCTGAATTTCATGTCTCTCAGATGATTTCTCGTGAAGTTATGGCAAAAACATACCTGTTGCTTAAGTTTTGCACACCAGTGTATGTTGGACAGACATTTGACAATGGCATCGCGAACACAATGGTGGTTGTTCATCTAACAGTAAGTGAATATGAGTGAATCTAGTGTGTCCAGTGCGTAAACGAGTTAAAGTTGTATCTGATTTTCTATTCACTAATGAGGGACAAAGTTGCATATGAGATTTGATAACCTGAAGTTTGTTGTTTATCTCCAGGTTCCATTGTCTCTGCCATTTAGAATAGAGAATCATTTTAATATATTTCTTTATATCGCTCACAGGAATAGTAGTAGCGATTGTAGTCGCCAGTTTGGCAGTCTTGTCTGCCTCTACGTTGCCTAAAAGTATGATGCAGAAGCAAAGAAGTGAGCATTTTGAAACAGAAATTATAAGCAATTGGAATTTGAAGGTGTCATAAATAAATCACTTTCTCATTTATAAAAAAATTTATTTGCTAGGAATATAAAAGTAAAATGAAGTTTACATTGTACATCTACGTTTTAAAAGAATAAAATTCATAATTTTAGCAATCTTTTAGAAATTTATTAAATTTTAATTTATTTTCACATTTGAATATAATCGCAGTGCCGGTCTTTATTCATATTACCTACATAATTTATTATAAAATTGGAGACCTTTATTTTTTTAATTTTCAAGATAACTATAGAGCAGAAAATCTCATATTATTTATTCAGTCTTGTAATATTTAATTTAATAGTGTCTCCTCCAAAACCAGTGAATCACCAATTTAGGGCAGTGGGGGAAGGAATGAGATTAAATTGTGATGCAAAGCATGCTAGGGTTCAGTCAAAGACAAGACTGCAAAAGAGCAGTACACTTACTACGGAATAGATAGATAAGCCAATAACTCTGCAGGTGGTCGAAATTGAAGTTATTTTCAACAAACGCAATTGAAAAAAAGGAAAAGCAACTTCGAAGGGTTTTTTTTCTCCCTTCCTTCCTATCAAAGGCTGCATTTAGAGAAACATTTTGGAGTTTGACTACCGAAACTGAAAGGTTAAAAAACGACATTGTGGATCCCTAATCTTTAAATGGAATCCAAAAAATCGCAATTTGTCTAATATTTGGATGATCCAGATATTAGACGAACCGGCCCGCCTTTTTGATCTAATTCGTTCGCCCAGTTTATCGATTTTTGGAGTGTTCAATGATTAATTTGTTATTTGATGTGACTGAAGAACCGTAAATTAAAAAGTTTATATATAGTACGAAATGAAAGCAGAAGTAAATTAGTAAAAACACACGATATGAATTTCCACAGGGAAGTCATAATGATAAACTTGTACGGTCACCAAAATTGAAATTTTTTTGAGGCGAAATGTCACCAGTTTTGTTTGGAATCTCTAGAAGTCATTTGTTACCATGCCAGAATAGCAATTTTGGGCAAGTTTTTGGACAAATGGCACGATTTCGATGTGCTAGTCGAAAAACCATTAATTCATCTGAAACCTTACTGTGATTACTTATCTCGAGATGGTTAAGCCTATTTTTTTTGTTTGAAGTCTTCTTTCTTTTGCCCCCCATTTATATCTTCTTTCAATGCCAATGATGTGTGGGGTTGTTGGGAAGCTCCTAGGCTTGGTGGTCTTTCATCTTCTGCTCGGCTGAAATGATTAATGAGTGACAAAGTATGTTGAGTATAATTAAAAATTTAATTAACGGTTCTGAGATCTTAAACGTAAAAAAAAAAAAAGCTATGCTTCCCACACAGGGAATTGAACCCAGGCCTCCTGGTTGAGAGCCAGGTATCCTAACAACTAGACCATGTGGGACCCGAATATCTTCTTTCCTCCGACTGAATTGATTTTTTTGTGAGGGTGAAACATCTCCAGAGCATTTCTAATAATATTTTGCAGCTCCATTAATTACCTCAACGGAGCGTTGGATTTAATGCACCCGTAAAAATATTTAATGAAGAAACAGGCTTAAATATTTGATGAAATAATGAAAATGAAATTTTAGGGCAACATTGTTATCTAGTTTTGAAAATTAGAAAAAAATAAATAAATAAATATTGCCAAGTCATTAGAAATTTGTGCAAATAAATTGGTATAATTAAAAAACAATTTTAAAACGACATTAAGTTCATTTTTGTGCAATGATATTCTCAAAAGTTATTGTGAAAGAACACCAAAATTTAACATAATCTTTATTAATTAAATTACAAAATAATCGTTCCGAAGTGCACATTTCCCCCCCCCTCTAAGGTATATATATACCACATTTGGAAGTTCCTATCTGTAGATGATCAACATGCACACACACATTCATCATCATCATTATTAGTAAAGATTATGAGTAGGCTTCTGTTTTAAGCATGCTCCTAAAAACTTTTTGAAATGTTCTTATAATTAAATTTAACTACAACTAAATAATGATAAAAATTTTACAGTGTATTTTTAAATAACTGCAAGAAAATTTTTATATTAGATTCAATTTAAATTTAAGCTCAAATTTTCAGTAAGATAGAAAATTAGGAGATACAAAGTACAATAAACAGAGCAATGTAAGGCTTCCAAAACAGTACAGGATACCTGTCAATCAAAATTTAAAAATAATTAAGAAATCATTAAGAGGAATCAACATAAAATATTTAAATGAAAATTCTAGCATTCACCAATCTAGCCAACTAACTCAAAGACCTCTAATGACAAATAAATAGCATAATCAACAGAGAAGATTATCTTGACATAAAGGGAAACATAAATTCAAAGCACAACTAAAAATTAAAATATTCTTTTAGAAATATTGAGATTGATAGATGACTTTTTTTAAAGCTTGGATTAAAAAAAATACTCAAAATAGCAATAGAGTTCCAAAAAATTATTAAACCACACATCTATCAAAACTTAAAATTCTTTATTAATTTGTGTTCATATTCCAATGAATGAAATTAATAATTGATGTGAAATGCTCTTGGTGCCAAGTTTCTTAGCATTTGATAATCTCCAATTTTATTGTAAAAAACGCATATCTTATCCAAAAGATTCATGTAATTCTAAATTTTTTTAGATAGGTCTGAAATGTGAAAGTTGAATTTTGCTTTGAGAATTATATATTTTTTATATTGAATGATAAAATTAATAGTTTATCCATTTTGAAAGCATATGATCTAAAATTGAAAGTCATCAAGCCAAGTAAAGTAGGCTAATATACTTACAGACACTGGAAATATTTATTATCAAATTTCATTGATTTTATTCTGTAGACCCATGACAAAAATATACATTGAAGGCAATTTTTACAGTAGTCACAAGCACTAGTTTACAGTATAATGATTCACAAAGCAAAATGCTAGAATATACATACCAAGACAAATTATTAACATTAAAAAAATTGAAACATTTTAAAATTAAAAGAAATCACAATAGATTCAGAATGCAATTAAAGCATCCAAAATCTTGTTCACTAGATGGCACGGACCCACATAAAATAAAAAGGACCCATAAAAAGATTATATATATATGTCCATCATAAAGAGAAGATACAGTATAAATAAAAATTTTAAGTCATGTTATATTATGTATAAACTATTTTATATATTAAATGCAGCTTGATATATTGCATACACAAACTAGTACATATAAAAATCTACGTATTCTGAAAAACTCAGAACAATGCAGAGTAAGATGTTTAATTACACCCAGGAGTTATTTTCTGAAATAAAAAAAATATCAAAATATTAAAAACAAAAATGTAAAAGCCCATAAAGTAGATAAGCAATAGTGAACTTGGCAGCTATAAGAATATTGCAATGGCAGCTTTCAAACTTTTTGAATATAACAGATCAATAATATGATATAATTAAGATTGTTCATATAGTAGATAACAAATTTAGTATTATATGATTGAAATTCAATCATAAATACAATTTAATAAAAAAACAATGCAAATGAATTTATTTTCTTAACTATATTATGAAATTTATACAGCATATAAAACTGCAACTTTAAAACACATTTCTACATAATTTAAGATACTTACTGGACAGATGTTGGAAGTTGTTCTTCAGCAGTGTGTTTTAAAACCCAAGGATGCTTTAATACATTATCTACACTCATCCTCTCTGATGGCTCTTTCTTCAGCAACTAATTTAGTGGGAAAGAAATTGATATGGCACATTGAGGAATTGTAAAAATAACATAACTTTTGATTCTGTAAAACTCATTTTGGAATAAAAAAATGAAGTCTTAGAAAAATTTCTACAGTTATAGCCAATATGCTTTTATTCTTCTCATTAATATAGGTGATCAATTCACTTCCACGCTTAATTCCATTTATTAAATGAGCAGATTCCCCATTATTGAAATGTATTTCTCAAATTCTTTTGTTGTCAGCCAAATCACAGACAAAGAGCCTGTTTAGATTCTGATGATGAATAAAAATCTTTTGAACTATATCAAAAATTAAATTTTCTACCTTCAAAATATGGACAAAAATAGTTTTGCAGTTGAAATTCTTCTTACTTCTCATTATTTATATACTACTTAAATTTGCTTTCCCTAATCTAATTTAATCTGATAACATCATTTAAGACTAATAAATCACTAGACTGAGATTTGCTTAAATTAATAGTTAAAAAAATTTTTTAAGTAACATTTTAAGTCATATAGATAAAAATGGGAGCAACTTTCCATTATATTTATCACAAAATGTTTAACAATTTTGCTTGATCAGTTTTGAGCATCTTAATCATACTGTCACATCATTTGATATCAAATATAACACATATGTGGACAATTATTGACTTTTGTTATAAATTATGAATAAATATTTTCAAGATAAACCAGGATAACAAAATTGCTATCAAATAAAAAAAAATAATCTTGTTTCCTTTTGCATTCTCTTTAAGAATTAGACAGTTCCAAAACCAATAAGTAATTTTTTTAAAAAAATGATTTTAGCAGGTGTAAAAATTTTTAAGAGAAATTAAGTACCTTCCTACAATACTTGAAATTTTAAAACATTCAAGTTTTAAAATTGAAATCAGCAAATTTAAGAATAATAAATTTAAGGTTTATTTATTAAAATTCTCAAATCAAGCAAAAAACTTAATTACAACTGTCCTTCAAATTATTTATTCCCATCTTCTCTAATATGCTTCTACATTTCTAAAAGCTGTTAGTCCAACATGTACTTTCAAAAATATATATAAAAAATTGGCACATTGTAGTACAATATCACATTAATTTAAATACAAAAGCCCAGTTTAAACATGCACTTTATGGTTAAAATAAAGAATATTTTGACTTTTAGACAGAAAAATTTCTTCATCTTGATATGTTTTTATATAAAAGTATTTTTAATAATTTGCAAACAAAGAACAATTTTTCTCTTAAAAAAATCAATGGTTTGCACCTTTCTTATTTAGCAGTAATAACAAATTAAAATAATGATTTTATTTCAAAATTACATAAGCTATTTGAGGATACATCTGGTAAATTTGTGCTATGAATATATGACACTCAAGTTTTGTATGCAAATTATCCCACTATATCAGAGAATGGATTTTCAATCTTGACAGATTAAAAAAGTATTGGGCTCTCTGTATGATTAAAAAAAAATAGATCATATCCTTATTCTTTGCCTACTCTCGAATTTTGCACTATGAATTTGGAATCATTCTGTACACACAAACAAAATAATACTTACCCTAGAAATGAAATCTTGAGCTTCAGCAGAGACAAAAGAAGGAAACCTGAGAGCAACAGACCTTATTAAAGAATAAGTGGTATGCATGTTGGAAGCTTCAAATGGAGGTTTTCCTACAAGAAACTCATAACAAAGTATGCCCAGACACCATAAGTCCACTTTTTCATCATATGTTTTATTCTCAATCATTTCAGGTGCTAAATAATCCAAAGTACCACAAAGAGTGGTACGTCTGGAGGAAGGAGCATGAACTGACCAACCAAAATCAGCAATTTTCAATTCACCATTTTGTCCTAAAAGCAGATTTTCAGGTTTGATATCTCGATGGATTACTTTCTTGGAATGACAATATTTCAGAGCACTTCCAACCTTAGCCACATACTGAAAATAACAAGGCAATGGGTAATTAATTACAGACAGCTTTATGTTAAAAACTTAGATATATCTTAAAAGTATAATTCTTATCCAAACAAATAAACAAAAAAAAAAATTATAATTAGTGCAAGACATGACAAATTCATTTTAATGTTAATGAAGTTCATATGTGATAATATAATAATTTTTAAACAAATTTCTTCAAGAAAATTCAATTAAGAAAGTTTCAGAAAATACATATACCTAAAATTATCATAAACTTTGATAAATTCTTAAAAGATTCTACAAAAATAAACAAAAAATTCTGAGGATAAATTTAAAAAAAAAAATCTTATCTAAATATTACTTTTGAAAGTAATCTACAAGGAAAATTTACAGAAATTATAAATGACTTAACTTTTTTTTTTTAAAAAAAAAGCAGTTGAAAAGATTTTAAATTTTATCTTTAAATGGATTTAAGATCATATGAATCAAGAGATCATGTTTAATCAAATATCACAATGCATCATCATGACGTGTTTATATATTTTAAAGAGAGAGAGAGAAGGCAATACAGCCACTTCTAAATTATTGAATATTTAAAAACTCAACATTTTTATAATCTTTACCATTAACTCATATGAGTTTTATACTACTGAATTCAATTTAGCTTAATGCAATTTCCCTTAAAATAATATTTTTTAAAATAACCATTCAGACTAAAAATACATTTTTTCTAGTTAACGATAAAAGGTAGTTGGCCTATAAATTTAATTAGAAAAAGTTTCTCTTGCTTATGAATTTCTATGAAAAATAAAATTATTGGATTCACACCTCACTTGGAAGATAAGATAAGGCCAGGGCAAATTTGAACTACAGTCTGATAAATGATTGACTTAATCAGTTCTTATAAAGAGTGGACAACACAAGACTAACTTGTGCAGGATAGATAAGAATACAATTTAAATTGGTAATCAACTCTCCATTCATCAACACTGTGAACACCAGGGCATTTGACCTCTAATAAAATTTAACCTGCACCAAGTCTACACTTATAAGAGCTTTAAAAGAATTGGGCGTGTCTCATCATCTTGAAATTAAGATTGTCATGAAGCCATTATGGTCTTATTACAGTTGGAGCTTAATATTTAACACGGATGAAATGTTAGTAATTAATAAAATAAAGTCAATTATTTCAATAAAATGAACCATTCTCATAACATATTTATTAGAATATTACTAAAAGAGAGCAAAAACACAATCAATCAATTTACTAGTTCATTTAGCTTATAAATGAATGTTTCCTGGTAAATACTTACACCAGCTGCAGTCTTTTCATCAAATCGTTTCACTTGTTGCAATACTTTGTACAATTCTCCACCAGGAGCATACTCAAGGACTAGATAAACCCTGCTATCATCATAGAAATACCCATAAAGTCTTAAGATATTACGGTGTCTGAAATAAACAAAAATATATGAAATGGAACGTTAAAAGATATAGGAGGCTATTAATAATATTGCCAAAAACTTTCTGTACATTGAAATTAAAATCCAGAATTTAAAAAAAGTCAGGTAACATTGCAGCGTGGACAAATATAATATTCTTAAAATTCTCAAGCAATCACAGGGGGTGGAGTATCGATAGAGTTGCAACTTGTAATACAGTATAAATAACTAACAAGATAAAAGAGCAAAACAGTTATATCAACTTTTAGATTACAGTAGAGAATCTTTAAGTAACTATTTTATACAATAAAATGTTTAATTAAATTACTTGCAATTCTCTAGATAATTATATAGCAATTTAAAAAAGGGAAGGGATGGTCACCATATTTAAGGTATTGGAAAATATGAGATTCATAACTACTTGTAAGCATATCATCTTCCCTCCTGATCAATTAATTTATTCATCATATATGGAGTAACATAATAAAGCTATCAACTAGGAGATTTGAGATAATGCTAATTGGGAGAGAAGGAGAAATAAAATGCTGAATCCAACACATATGAAAGAAACAAATTATATTTCAATGTTACACAGAGAAAATTTCTGTAGTAACAACATAATAAACCATAAGGAAAAGATAAAATTAAATATCTAGAACTTTAATCAGTAATTATGATGGTCATATGTGTTACAAGGCAAGGTTGCTAAAACAGATACTTCAAAAAGAGTTATATTTGGAAAATCAAAATGAACTTTGATCTACAAAATCCAAGCAAAGAATATCTACATAATAGATGTATTTTGAGTTATTTTCTCTTCTAATGATTGAATAAAACCAACACAAAATAAAAATCCAATTCCTCTCCACCCCACCCCCCAATAGGTATAATTTTTCAATAACATTTTTGTACAAAAACACACACATATATTTTGCTTAATGTGGTGTTTACTTACATTACATACTGATGGATGAAAAATAGCGAAAATTGAGGATGCAGCAGAACAACATCAAGGACATTTTTTTAAAAAAATATAGCTAATTTAAAGTCTGAAGACTTTCTAAACAGAAGATTTTACCTTAAGTGTGATTGAATCTCGATTTCTCTCCTCAATTGATGCTCTACACCATTTTGTTTCAGTTGACACTTAAACAAAACCTAAAAATTCCAATAAAATATAAATAAACCATAATACCAAATTTGTCCATATAAATATTATTGAAAATATAAAGAATCTCTATATAGCTAATGCAATAATTTATTAACAAACAAATGTAGCTACATATCAAATATCATAGATGAATGCCGATTAACAATCTCTAAAGATAATCTTATAAAAATTTTGTGTTAATATGTTTAAAAGAAATTTAACAAAAATAAATTTTAAAACATTCTTTTTAGTGTACTAAAAATAAACGTTTTGGTTTAAATTTAAATTTTTCATTAATTTATAACTTGTAAATATTACGAAACACTGAAATTCATTCATTTTCTCAGATTACGAACCAGATGACAGCATTGCTAAGGAACCATATAGAATAATATAAATCAAGTAGCTGCTATGTTTGTATGAAAATATTAAAATATATTGTATTATCAAGAATGCTTATGAGTACAGAATTTCAAAACCCAGAATATTAGGGAAGCAAGTTTGAATTAAATGACCGCTTAGATACAAGGGTAAAAACTTACTTTTAAAGCAACCACAAATTTGCTTGTTTTTTCTCTAGCTAAATAGACATTACCAAATTTGCCTTTTCCTAATGGTTTACCAATATCAAAGTCATCAAGTGTCCACTTTTTCCTCCTATATGAAAAAAATAATTAAGTTATAAGTTTGCAAAGATGGTTATTAAAATATAAATGTAAAAGGGAGGGGGGAAAGAATGGATAATGCATGACATTTTCAGTAGAAAGTATATTATTTCTATTTATAACCATTTCAAAAATAATGCATTATAACTGTCCAGAAGATGACATTAAATGTGAAATGATATCTATTAGAAATATGATCATATATTGATATTAATTAGGTAATAAAAAAATATAATGATTATTTATGCAAATAAAACTACATTTTCAAACAAATCAGAGAATGATCAGATGTGAAATTTTATTTTGTAAGATGGTAGTACAAGGAATGTTATTTATGATAAGCTGATCATAAGTAGACATCATGATGCATATTTTCAGCACAGAGGTACATTTAATTCACAAATATGTTTGTTTTACATGTGTGTTATAAATTTTACACTTCAATGTTACTGGACTATATTGTACATTTTGTCTTTACACTTTTACAAACAGCATGTAGATAATGGTTGGTTCACATGTTATAAAATGCAACTTTTCTAGGACATTGTTCGTTTGCCCAAAGATAGTCATAATCTAGGATAGGACTCGAAGCTTTCTTTTTATTATCTTTAATTTGTTTTTGTTGTTCACAAGGAAATTATAGTTATTTCTAATTAATATAGTTACTTTGAATTTTTTTAATAAGTAAAAGCAAGTTTTAGCACCAAAGCAAAACACATCTCCAATAATAAGACAATTCTTAATCAGTGTAGTTTGCTCCTATTGGGGCTAAGTAACTGCAGTCAATCAAGCCAATTCAAAAATACCCTTATATATTATTAGAAATCACTACATATTGCAGATAAAATTAAATACTTTTTCTTGCTGGAATATTTGTTCCTTCTTAGTTAAGTTTATTTCTGTATAATAATAAAAAAATGCATTTACCCTGCCTGATCATTAGAAGATTGTGCAGATGAAGAAGCTGGAGCAGCAGATTTCTTGCAAGCATGCTAGAATATATATATAAAGTATAGTTATATATCTACATAATATACATACATAGAATACCCACACACATACTCACACCTATTAATACTATATATCTTAGACTACTTAGCAAAATCTCTAAAGAGGTAAAAATGTGAATAATAATTATCAAGTAGCCCTAGCAGACACAAGACCAAAAATTTCAAAAATTATATAAAATATGAGTATTGCTTTGTAATATTGAGCTTATGTATGGTTAAAACATAGAAGAATCTAATAAATCGTATGAATACTCGACTGTTTATATTATTTTGCATCACAAAATTAAATTCAAATTAGACAGTAAATACTATTAATGAGAATTCCTTTATGCATAATGTACATTTTTAATATTATGAAATCAAGTAACCTGTAATTGGGAAAAGAGGCTTTTGATGTATATGCAATGCATTTTTTAATTATGAACCCTTTTACAGTCCTCTCCTGCCTGCAAAAATATATTTTTTCTCTGCTTTTTGTCACATCAGAACAAAAAACTCAAACAAGTAAACATTTACAAAGTGCTATAAATGTTTTAAAATGTAGAAGAACACTTTAAGTGCATTATCACTGCCCTGCAGAAGTTTCACTTGAACGTACTAGAAGCATTATGGACAATTAAGAGGTTAAAATTCAAGCAAATATCAAGAGATCAGGGAACAAATCTATATTTAAACCAGCCAGAGAATTCTCCAACTTTATATTAACTCCTTGCCTGCCGCAGTCGCATTTATACGTCTCGGAACTATATACGTGGCACTGGAAACAGAATCTCGCAAGTTATTCTCGGAAGGTAAGGGGTTAATACAACGTCACAAATTAGACTTCACAGTACAGCTAAGAAAATTGAACAGAGATTTTTGCATTTTTATTTTCCAATGACCGAGTTCAAAATTTCAAAAACACCATATAATTTGCTGAAAAGACTATATAAAAATTTTCATTTTTTTTTTAAATATGTGGAAGTATTTATAAATTTACAAATGCATAAATCATTAGGCAGTCCATATTAATAAAAAGAATCCAAAATTTTATACAAACCAAATTGCAATCTACATGTTTAATTTTACACATGTACTTTACATTTTTGAGTCACATGGTCAGAGTTGATGGAAATCTGACTTTGGTGAAACAACATAACAAAATACAGGCTCGTACCTCATTGTGTTTCAGAGTTAATATATTCATAGACTGACATAATGATGCTCCATGCTAATTATCATTACAGTTAATTATTAAAGCAGACTTCAAGATTAACAGACATAATTCCAAAAATATATTTTTAAGGCCCAAAATCTAAAATGTAGAAATTCATTAAAATCTCAAAATTGCACAGAGTTTGATGTTCCAACATAAACAAACCATAAGTAATCGATAGATACTATGAAAAAAAAAAAACTACTAGGTTTTGTATAGCTTATTTATATCTGTAAAGACATACATAGGTACAAATCAACTTTTTTAAAAAAAGCAAAAGGTAAAATAGGGGAGATGTTGTTAGTTAAAAAAGAAAATTTTTCTTAAATTCATAAATTTTTAGACTATAGATTTAGTAAAGTTCCAATAGAAATAATTAAACTATACACTTACTTCATCTGAAGCAGATTTTGTAGTCACGCTAGTAGAAGTAGATTTTGATGTGTCGACAATAGTAGCAGATTTTGTTGCAACATGAGTAGCAGACTTTGTTGCAACAGTAGTAGCAGACTTTGATGTTGCAACAGCAGTAGCAGACTTTGATGTTGCAACAGCAGTAGCAGACTTTGATGTTGCAACAG
>JAPMOR010036292.1:40773-51156 GCA_026543865.1 Argiope aurantia
AGACTTTGATGTTGCAACAGCAGTAGCAGACTTTGATGTTGCAACAGTAGTAGCAGACTTTGATGTTGCAACAGCACTAGCAGATTTTTGTTCTTTTAATTTATTTTTGTTATCAGCATTAGATGATTGTAAGACTGGTTTTTGACCTTGGTGTATTTCTTTAAGAATAGTCTGCTTATTAACTTGAGATTTATCAGGCACTTTGCTCTGTTTCAATAGTTCTAAAGTATTTTGCGATTTTGAACGAGGTTCAACTTTCTCAAATGCAGAAGTTTTCTAAAGAAATAAAAACATTTTCACGTTGAATCAAGCTAATAGATATTCAGTAATTAGCAATTTTAAAAATACATACATCTTTTAAATGACTTATCTTCATGTTAAAATTAATATTTAAAAACTTTTATTATACATATCAAAGATTTCAAATACATTAAAACTACCATTTCTTACACTTACTATTTAGAAACAACGAAAATAAATAACTCCTGAATTAAAATACAAGTAATTATAAGCTGCTGTTAATAACTTTTTTCTTTTTTTGGGGGGGGGGGATGAAACCAAATATTGAAAATGTTAATGAAATAGGATCCCCCCCCCACCTCATATGAAATGGAAACCAAGCAATTTAAATAATCCTAGAATGGAAAATTTTAAATAGTCACATGAAAATTTAGAAAATATGTGAATAAAATTTACAACTAATTATGTATGGGTTTTTTTATATATATAAGCTATAACAGTTATCTGCTAAGTTATGTAAATTATGTTATATATTGAATTTTATATAAGACAGATTTGAAAACCATGAAAGAGCAAATATTTATTTAACATACATGGCATTAAATATTTGAAATAATAAGGCTAAATTCAACTGGTCACTGAAAGAAATCAGCAAGATCTCCTTTATAATGTTATTCAACAATCATTTAATAGTCTTCAGGTTTAAGTTTATTTAAACTACATAGGATAGTTTCATTGATGAAACCATTTCTCATTAAAACAAATGATTCATGAATTTAAGAAATGGTTTAGAATTTTTGACAGTATTTTTTATCTTTTTCAAAGCTTTTAAAACTGAGATATGGAACCAAAGGAATAAAATAATAATAATTAAAATGAGAATTGCGAGTGAAACAGCAAAACAATGTTTGGTTATTTATATGAACATATATAACCATATCTTGCAATGAAATCATACTTAAATCTATCATAACATATAGAGCAAGAAAATTCTAAAAGGACTTTCATACATTCGTTGTCTGGCTAATAAGTTTTAATATACAATTATAAAGTAAAATAAATCATATTATATAATTTAGGGAATAATAGTAGTTTTGAATATAATCTGATTACAAATAATAGAAATCTTATTATTAATTATAGGTACCTTAATTGACAATCCTTCATTTTTAATAGGGACAGCATTTTCCTTCTGCTCTCTTGGCCCACGAAAAGTAGATGATGACACTGGTTTAGTTTTAAAAGTGTTCTTATTTAGAGACATGGTAGGACTGCTGTCCAGAGAAAATGGAGGAAAGTCCTATAATAAACGAATAAACTTTGTTAAGAAATTGAGCACATTTTATCACAAGAAATATTTCCAATAAATTTATAATTAAATATTTTCATAAGATAATTAATATTAGATCAGACTGAACAAACTGATAATTTCAATTTTTTTTTAGCTAAATATCAGATTGTGTTCTAAATTTTAAAATAAAACTATCATACTCCCTTCACCCTCTAAAAGAACACAAATCGGCCGGAAAGGAGCAGTTTCATAATTAGACTATAATCTGGAATATTTTATAAAGTTCCTGAAATAAATCTTAGTTGTCTATCAGTAGCAAAAATAAATATTTTAAAAAATCAATATACCAACAATTTAATGGAATAATTTTAATACTATTATTTGATCAAACATTATAATTATTTTTTTCAGTTACAGCTGACAAAAGGATTCACTTAGTTATAAGCAAAGTTTGACAAGCATGAATTCGAAATTTCATGGTAAAAAGAACAAATTAAAATATCCAGTGAACTGGCAGTAGCTTGTGCTTTCAATACTTCACAATCAAATTCTAATTGCAGCAGTAATCAACACAAGTCCTACTAATACAATCATATAAAATATATTAGATCATTTAAACTTTCTTCAATCATTAAAATAGCTTTAAACAGGCTAAAATAGAAATCTATACCAATCAATACTTTACATTTTTTTCTAGCAATAATTTCATCATTTTGATAATGCAAGCAAACTGTTACTATTCTACAATTTAAAAAGTGACATCAAATTAAAAAATATTAGAAAAAATTTAAGCTATAAATGCATTTCCTGGCTGCTGAAAATCAAGCAGCAAACCCAAATATTACTGACTAAACTTAGATGAAATTAAAAACAATGCAATATACAAGAAAAGAAAATACAGCAGAACAGAGATAATGTAAGTCAAAACTGTAATAAAATAATCAAGATAGTGAAATTTTGTATTCTATAGTTCATCTGCTTTGTTAAATGTTATATTGTAGCATAATAGCACAATTTCGATTTGCGAAATTCACATACTCAAAGTACACATAAAATAAGAACTAAATCTTTTTAAAATAACATAGAAATTATTACAGAAATTTCACTGACTAGCTAACACTCTGATCATAAGATTGGTCATTATGATTGATAAAGTATACGTTAGATAAGTGATTCAAATGATATTCCGGCCAGAGGGTTAACATTGTTTAATCTCTCATTTATGCACAAATGATTTTTGATCCTCAAATGACAAAACGACCAAACATTTTTTAACTTTAAAATGGCAAATAATGCTGCAACAGAACATATAACTAATCAAAATCACTAAAAAAAATATCCATGTCCATTGAATGACCATGCCGCATGCGATTTGACCGTTTCAACAAATGTATTCTTAAATAACTTACTATATACTTAAGAAATCTAACAGAAATTTTTTGTCTACAAATATAAATATAAATTTAAACAAAAATAATCAACTTACTACAAAGAGAGGAACTTTGATCAAAGAGTACTAAACCTAAGAGGAATAGGATTTACTTATTATCAGAAATATATTTGTATTGAAACAAATTACGATGCAAACTATCTCATTAAATGGAAAAAAATAACAAAGCAGAAAAATATGTAAAAAAATTTACATTCACTTGCTCACAGAAAAAGCATTAAAAAAATCATTTCACAAAAATTTGGGTGCAATGAATTTTCAGACGTTTGAAAAACGTTTACCAAGACAAAACACAATTTGATTGGCCGAAAGAGGAAACAACAATTTCAGCGGTTATGGGGAAAAGTGAATGAAGATAATTTTTTTTTTGTCTCAAATCACGTGACTTAATTTATAAGAAAATATCAACTAAAATTAGAATCCTAGCGCATAAAGACATTAAAAATTAAAAAAATAAATAAATTACAATCTATTTTTAAATAGCTTTTGTTTATTATTTGAGTTTCAAATTATTTACTAGAGAATATTTTAAGTTCTGAATCACCAGACCATTTACCGATGTAATGGTTTGCAATGATTATTTCATATTTGGCCCTATTCACCATCACTACTGTAAATTTATTCGCAATTTTTTTTATTTTCTGTATCAAGTAAGTGAGTTATATATATATATATATATGTGTGTGTGTGTGTGGTTCCGGTTCGTACTTTGTACATTACGAACCAGAAGTATATTAAAACTCGATGTTTTGTGTAGTCTTTAAATGGATGAAAATTCTCTTCTTCCACATTAACACAAACGTTTTTATAGTTCAAATATATACTCTCTTTGTTTAGCTTCCCAAATTTTCACTCATAAATATATATTTATGGCGTAAATTATGCTTATTAATATCATCAAAGTAAGAAACTCTACTCAAAAGCCATTCTCAAAATACCATAACATTATTCCATTTTTATTACAGTTGTCATTCGGAACTTACAAAATATTAAAAAACAAAGATAACAATCAAGTAGAGCATCAACGTGATATCCTCCCACCTAAGTTAATCTTTATCTTAAAATTTATCTTACAACAAATTAGTAACTATTACAACAACAAAATTATATAAAGAGTTCACAAATCCAGTTTATGAGGCATTTGAATGATACGACCACTTCTCGTTTTCCTTTCCTCCTCCGAAGTTTCAATATTGCAGTCCACTGAATGACTAACTATTGGTTGCGCACTTAATTTTGCACTTGGCAATTTCTTTCGAATTAGAACTGACTCTGTTGCTGACACTTCCAAAGCGCATAGGCGTTGTGCCGGTCGAAGCAATTCCCCTCTTGAAGTTTTCAGTTTTACAAGTCTTGTAATACCATCTTTCCCTAGCATTACCTCTATTATTTTGCCAAATGGCCAACTGATGCGTTTCGTATTGTCATTTCCAATTAATACAACATTACCCACTGCTACGGCAGAAGCTGTTTCACGTTCTGATCTTTGAAGCAGAGCTCCCAAATATTCCGACCGAAATCTGTTTCTTAAGGCTTTCTGTAAATTTTGCCGATACTTGACACATTGATTAAGACTCTGGTGATCAGCTCTATCACAATCAGGAACACCACTCACTTTGATATCCTGCAGGAACATTGACGAAGTCAATGGAACCAACTCTGCATCATTATCCGTGACATACGTCATCGGTTATCGGTTCGTGACATACGTTATCGGTCATGAATTGATTATGGCTTCGTTATAACATAACACCGTCGTCATCTGTTCATATGTTAAAGAAGATCGACCTAAGACTCTTCTTAGTAATCTTTTAAGAATACCGCTCAGTCGCTTCCACCATCCACCCCACCAAGAGGCAGTCGGTGGGTTAAACTTCCACTTAATAGGATGAAGAGTAGCGCAACTTACAATATGGCTCCAATCCAGCTTACTCAGCAGATTAGAAGCACACACAAAATTAGAGCCATTGTCACAATAGATAATTCTGCATCGTCCCTTACGGGCTATGAATCTGCGCAAAGCCAGTAAAAATGATTGCGTAGATAAAGAAGTCACTAATTCGATGTGTACAGTCCTATAGACAGCGCAGGTGAAGAGACATGTCCAAGACTTCTTATTATCTCTGAGAAATAGTGGCCCAGCTAGGTCAATGCCACAGATCTCAAACACAGCAGCTTCTCGGATTCGGTCCTCCGGAAGAGATGCAGTAAGAATATCAAGCTTCTTTGCAGAATGTCTCTTACAGAAAACACATTTTGATAAGATGGATATCACTGTCTTTCTACCATGTAGAATCCAAAATCGCTCTTTCAAAATGTTAAGCAACATTTGAGTACTTGCATGAGCGTTTTTTACGTGATAGTATATCACTATACGCTTTACAAGCTCATTTTTTTATGGTGAAATCGCAGGCGTCTTAAAGTCCTCGTTATCTGGTCGATATAAAATCTTTGTTTTCAACCGGATGATGTCGTTTCCATCTTTGAAGGTTCTCAGAGTTTTCAACTTTTCATCTTCTTCATTAACGAAGCTTTCTTTCTGTATTATTCTGATAACTGCATATTCAGCTACAGAAATTTCCTCGGAATCAAGGATTCCATATTTTCGATCATCCCTAGAAATACGACTGTTATTAATAAATCGAAGTATCCAGGCAACGTTTCTTACAGTCTTGTGATAGTTCGAAAACTTGTAAATAAAGGAATTGCCAGTTTTTTGAAGGCTCACCATAGATGATACTATTTCCTTTCTCTTTTCCTTCAACACTTTTTCTTCATTTACGGAGAATTCAGATCTAGACCATTTATCAGATGGGTAATAGAGCCAAGGAGGATCATGCCACCACTCTGTCTCCGAGAGCTGTGGAACGGAACAATCTCTGGATGGTAGATCCGCCGGATTGATCGATCCAGGTACATAATGCCAATTTTCGGGTTTACTCGCCAATCTAATTTCTCGTATCCTGTTATATACAAATGGTGTCGAGTTTTCGCTACCTTTTATACAACACAAGGCGGTACTGGAGTCAGTCCAAAAGAAAATTGGAATATTTCCTAATTTTAAATCTTCAATAACTCTTTGCACCAGTCTGGTACCAATAGAGCAAGCTAACAGCTCTAGCCTAGGAATTGTAATAGCCTTCAGCGGAGCTACCTTACTTCGTGCTTGAACCAACTGACATGAAGTTTTTACTTTCACTCCTTAAATATATGCAGGTAGCATAAGCTGTTTTGCTTGCGTCACAAAACACGTGTATACTTAAACTGCCAGCATTATCAGGATCTTTTATTAAACATCTAGGGATAGCAATTTTCTTAAGTAGACTAAACTGATTTGTCCACCTTTTGAACTTCTTAGAGATTTCTGTTAGCAATTCGAAATCCCAATTTGTTTTCATTTGCCACAGTTTTTGTAACAACAATTTCGGGTATAAGGTAACTGGACAAGTATACCCAATAGGGTCGAACATTTTATGGATTTCTGATAGTATTTTCCTTTTAGTAACAGGTCCATTATCTTCACAATCTTCTTTTAAATTTACAGAAAGTGTATCCGAGTTTGAAGACCATTGCAGGCCTAATACTGGGACAATTTTATTTGTCACACAGGAAATCTCTTCTGTTGAGGAGTGGGAATAATTATGCTCCCACCCTCTTAGGTCGAATTTCCTTTCTAGCATAATATCTTTAGCCCCTTGAATGAACTCATATAACTCAGTTTCAGTTTGTAAACTAGTTAGACAATTGTCCACATAGAAACTATTTTTCAGCTTCTCTACACCAGCAGGATATTTTGAGTTACCCATTTGTGCTTCCTCCAAAATCATTTCTAGATAGTACTGGATTACGGAATTAAGCAAGAACGGACTACTACAAATTCCGAAGACGACACGGCAGTGTCTAAAGTATTTCAGCTCATTTTTTCGTTATACCAAAGAAATCTTAAAAAATCTTTATCATTTTCTTTAAGTCGAATTTGTAAAAAGGCTTTACGGATGTCTGCTGTGACTCCAAACTTGTTCATCCGAAACCGCGTTAATAGAGTAGGAATCAATTCTACAAGATTTATTCCTTTCTCCAGACAATCATTTAAGCTGGGGGAGGCTTTCGCTTTCGCCGAAGCATCGAACACAGGTCTGATTCTCGTCGTACTATTTTCTTTCACGACATGTCTATGGGGTAAATAATGAGCCAGCAAATGAATCTCGTGCTTAGGAACTTCCTCAATTATACCCTCTCTTACCCATTCTTTAAATTTTTGGTTATAATCGTCATACAGATTTTCTTCTTTTAACTTTCGTACAGTATTGCCCAGTCTCTTTAAAGCCAAATTAAAATTGTCAGGTAGTGGAGGATGATCTACCAGCCATGGTAAATGTACCACAAAACGATTGTCTTTGTCAACCTGAACTGTTTTAAGAAAATGCTCTCTGGCGGATTCATGCAAGTCTTCTTTAGTTTTCCTATCCGATGGGTCAGTAATTCCAAGGGAGTCAAGAGTTGACAATTCTGTTATTGTTCTAGTAGTAGAAAGAATAGAATTAGCAACTGAGATTCCATTTTCTTTTGAAGAAATCTGGGGTATTAGTCCCATAATGGTTCATCCTAAACGTGTTTCCATTGCTGTTAAGCCACAAGATAAAGATTTTCAACCACCAGTAATGAGTTTTCCAGCTTCATCAGCTCCTATTAATATTTCGATAGAACCGTCATAATCATCGTTCACATGAATACCATAGTCATTAAGTTCCTTTAAATGAATTGCAGGAATTGTTGGTGGGACACTTTCACAGATAACAGGTTGATTCAGTACTTTGAAATGACAGTTATAAGATTCCTCACAACTTGTAAAATAGAATGTAAACACATCGTGCTTGCACACTCCTGTATTTTCTCTACCAAACAGAGAATGTTGAAGATATTCCCAGCTTTCCCTTTTATATTTCATCCCTGTAGCAGTATTTTTTAAAACTTAAGGGCGCTGCGAAGCAGTATCTATGATGGCTCTTGCCTTCCGTTTTCTCCCATCATCTCTGATGAAAACTGTTAAGATTAGTAGCATAACACTAGAACTTTTGGATACATTTGCAAGCGCTTGATCACCATTCGGAAGACTATCTACTTCTGCAGTTTCTTTTCCAGTAGAGAAAGATCTTCGTTGGTTTATGTTGTGACAGAGTATAATGTGATGCCTTTTTCCACAGCTTAAACAAGTTACTTTTGAATAACATTTACGAATTTGGTGACCCGGTTTTAAGCACAGGAAACAACAACCTGATTTCTCAACAAGATTCTCTCTGTCCTTCATCGGCATTTTCCGTAAATTCAAACAGTGAGTGGAATTATGTAAATTGTGGCAAAATATACACTGTCTTTGCTCTTTCGACTAAGTTAAAAGATCAGCTGCACTAGCTTTTTGACGAGTGTCCCCATATTTGTGTTTATAATTTGCAGCCTTTTTTTTCCTTGAATGATTTAAAATTAGGCTTGGTATCAAATCCAAGGTTTTGTGAGGCTAAAATTATACGTTCCTCTGCTTGTATTTCATCTTGAAGAAACTCAAGAATTGAATCTAGATCAGTTTTTGTAGTAGTTTTACTATTTTGATTTTCCTCATCATGTGATCTACGATTTGTAGATCTATACCGTTCCCAGGCTAGAAGTGTTTCCTCAGGTAAAGCAGACTCAACAAGTGGGAAAAGCATCGCCGTATATTTATCCCTTGTTATTCCTAATATCTCAATCGCACGGAGCTTTGTTTCCAATAAATCATAAAGATTTCTCAGAGATTTTTTCGGCATATTCTGCTTTTGAAGAACTAATGATAAAAGATCTCTAACATACACTTGTATAAGTAATTCTTCTCTGCCGTAACGTAATTTCAATTGTTCTATAGCTTTCTCATAACTGTTTCCTCCTGGTGGAAAACTTTTAATTAATTCTTCAGCGACACTTCCTTTTTCCATACATTGGGATAGGTATGCAAATTTATCATGTAAATCTAAATTTTGGTCTTTATCGACTTTCTCAAATTGACCCCCAAAACTTACCCAGCTTCTTATATCTCCATTAAACGTAGGTAACTGAATTTTAGGATAACGTAATAATGTATTCTGCTGAGAAAAACCACAATTTGACGAAACTTCTTCCATTCCTGAAAGTTAAAGTTGTTGCAGTTTCAACTATAACAACCGCCAACGGTCTATATAGCTTTCAGATTCATCTATCTTTATTTATAACATCATCTTCAACGTTTTTTAAAAAAAGAAACTCTGTAACATTGTCTTCAGAATTTATCATTAACATAGCTTTCTCCTCGATAATTTTTAATTTGATTATTTTATCAGAAGTTTCTAAATTTGTTTCTTCAGCATCGAACTCATTACATGCTTTAGTAAACAATCTACTAAGCTGAGTTCTATTTTTCTTTGCGGTTTCCATTTCAGCTCATAAATATTCAAATACAAGAACCATAAAGGCTCAGCTCAAAATAAGATAAACAAATAAACGAAATAAAACTCACTCAGTAATGAGCAGACGAGTCCTGTGGCGGGCGCCAGAAGTTCCGTTTCGTACTTTGTGCTTTACGAACCAGAAGTATATTAAAACTCGATGTTTTGTGTAGTCATTAAATGGATGAAAATTCTCATCGTCCACAATAACACAAACGTTTTTATAGTTCAAATACATACTCTCTTTGTTTAACTTTCCAAATTTTCACTCAAAAATATATTTATGGCGTAAATCATGCTTATTAATATCATCAAAGTAAGAAACTCTACTCAAAAGCCATTCTCAAAATACCATAACATTATTCCATTTTTATTACAGTTGCCATTCGGAACTTACAAAATATTAAAAAACAAAGATAATAATCAAGTAGAGCATCAACGTGACAGTGTGTTTGTATGTGTGTTTAAGCATTATTTTATGTGAAGCAGAATGCAGTTTCGAAGATAGTGAAGAGACTTTCGATTTCTTGACATCGTTTTATTTCATCTTGGAGAACCAGGCATTATATACAAGCGAAGAGCCACACACACAACACAGAACGACACAAAAAGAAATGAGGAAAAAGCTGTTGAACATTTTATCTCTGGTCTTATATAACCTGAGATATTGGTAGGAAAATATTTCTTTACAGTGCTAATATATTATTAAGATTTCGATAGGGATTTTTGCTACACGCGTCAACGAGGCAAGGGAAACACAGGGATCTTTTAAAAAAGAATTTGTCCCGTCAGATGTATTTTGTCCTTTCACTCGGAGTGTGGGAAAGTTAGGCTTTTAGCCGATTCATTAATTTTATAAAGCTTCTCTTGAATTAATTAATTAGTGAAAGTGGCATTGGATCAGGAAATAAGAGAATATTTTAGAAAGAAGTTACTATGGGCTAAATTAA
>JAPMOR010036292.1:58826-77632 GCA_026543865.1 Argiope aurantia
ATATATATATATATATATATATATATATATATATATATATATATATGCTTTGTAAAACTTATATTGGTAAAAAGGGATTTTTATTGTGATTGCAGAATTTTTATATGTTTGCGTTATTGAGATATCATTTAATTCTTAATGTAGCTGTTTGGCACATTTTAATTAAAAAAATTCACAAAAAAGATAATTAAAAAAATTTAAATAATTTTCCTGATAATTGTATATAGTTATTTAAAACATATACATTTTTTTTGTAAAAAATTAAAAAGTTATGCATTTTTAGGTGAAATTTCAAAACACCTACTATACAATATTTCTTACAACAGTGTGTATTTACGCTCGACACAACTACGTCTACGAAACTCTAAGGAAATTTAGGCATAAGAAAAACGATAGAAAATTCTTATTTAAGCAGGAACAACAATCATTTTTCATTTAATGTATTTTTTTTATGCGTATTGTAGACAAATTCTCTTTCTATTTGCAACCCTTAACTAATTACTTTTCTACGAGGATGCACTTTTTGATTGACTGCTGAGTCGGAAAACTTTACCGAAGTTTCCTTTTTTTTTAAAGAAAGCATTCGTGAAATTCTTTTTATTTCTATTTCGTCACTTTAATGATGCTGCAGATATTTTTTATTAACCTTTTCTTCATGATTCATCTTTTGTTTATTTAGAAATTTAATTCTCTTTGTCGATTTATATAGTTTTATAAATTATCTTCGAAGACGTTAGTCGTTAAAAATTAAATTTATAGTGGGAATTTATATATATATTTTTATAATGATATTTAAATGTATAATCTATTTTTGGTTGATGTTATTTCGAAGAAAACAATAAATTTTGGCAATTCAGAAATTTTTTGAAAAATTAAGGGAAAAATAATCAAATTCTTTCTTTCTGTTTTAAAATGAAGGAAAAAAATAATAACGAAATGTTTATTTAATGCAAACTTCGTTATAGGTTAAAAAAATTGAAATTAATTAATTCATTATGCAGGATATCGTTTCGAATACAAATTTTGACTTTCCAATTTTAATTAATTTAGAAACAGAAAACCTTTGCAATGGCAAAATGTTTTGGAAAATCGTCATCAAATAAAATAATGACATTGGATAATTATTTATCAAATAAAATATTAAAATTGAATAATCATTTATAAAAGGACAAAAGAACCCGATTATAAAGATATGCATAAATAAAAATATGAATTGGAAAAAAATAATAATTAAACAATGACATAAGATTTTGATGTATAGTCATCTTAAATTAAGAAAAAGAAATTTACGATGAATGAATTCCTTTTTATTTGCATTTCTTTCCTGAAAAGTCTTCAAAAAATTTTTAATGAATTGTTTTCATCATGCAAGTGATATTAAGCATATAAACATTATCTATTTAATTTAGTTAATTTCTATTTTAGTATAAGAACGAATTAAATATATATGAAACAAGAATTTTTGGATAGCATAATTTACAATCGAAATTTCACATGTATCTATAGTTTGTATAATATGATTTTAGTTGTTACAAAAGCTTATACATGTTATTTCTGCCGTCGTCTATGCGGGAGTATAGTTGTGAGACAAGGAAAAATAAAAATGCTGCAAAGGATATTTTATTAATTTTTTTATAACTTATGATTTTGATTTATATATCAGAAGTGAAAATAAAATTAAGAAATGCCCTATTGAAGAGGCAGTTTTTAACTTTGTACTTCGCCGATCAAAGTCATTGTCCATCTTTTATTTAAGCTATCCCAGTATCCCCACTTTTTAGCATGCCTGACTTATTTATGAGCTTGGAATGATTGAGTTAATTTGTAATCATTGTGCCAATGCATTACAAAATATTATATATTTTAGAGACTAATGTATAGGAAGATTTTAAACGAAGGAAATTTTTTCGTTTCATTTCTTAAAATATTTTCTTGCCTTTCACCACCAGCTGGTTCGCCGGGGTTATACGTTATATTTAATTCAAGTTAAATCGTTTAGATATGTTTTCATGTTTATGGTTCAAAAAAATTGCTGTCTTATATATGTTATGTTTATTGTATACTAGAACCTTCCTAATGGATATTAATCCCATGACATCATAGGACTTTTAAAACTGTAAATGTTCTTCAGTAAATTTAGCTTCTAACATTCGCGGTACTATAATTTCATTTTTTAAAAGTCTGTTTTGCAAACTGTAGATTAAACATAATCTGTCTTATTTGACTTTCAGCGATGAAAAAAAAAATCAGACAATGAATTATTTAAAGAAACAATGAAAATGATTTGAATTTCAAGATATCAGTATAATCTGTTGCTGTAAATATGACAAAAAATATCATCTAAATTTGCTAAAATTCAGGAAAAAATTGTACAGTTATTAAATTAACATAATTAAAGAAACAGTTTTTTTTAGATTTCAAAACCGTGTAAAATTCCTCTTTGTACGATAATATTTTCGGAAGTTATCGCAGAAAAACGGCAAAATTCAGTTCAATCTTTAAAAAATTAAGAAAATTTCGAAAATATCTCTTTGATGTGCGCTTTTTACACTTCAAGATATATGAGTCAAGTTTGGTAGTTGTAGGTGAAAGGGTTTGGCCTGTAGAGTGTCAACGCAAGCACGTACACACGCACGCACGCTCATACACACACACACACACACACACACACACACACACACTTTGTTATTAGTAGAGATAAGTTTTACAAAAATTAATTTTAAAAGGTATTCATCCATTTAGCTAAAGTATTACGAGTGATTTGTTATAAATTAGTAAAGCATAAAAAACTTTCGTGAATTTGAGATTTCGAGCACACAGTTTCCTAGGATATGATGCAGTCATTGGACTGAAACAGTCCTAAGTCGAAGTTAATGACAACAAAACCACCGAAACGAATTTATGAAAAAGTCGGAGATAATTTCTTTTAAAAAGAATCGATTCAAATTATGCAATTATTTTTAAAAAAAACTTTGATAATGTTTTTGCTGAATACAAAAACAACCTATAAGTGCCATATTCTCTACTGTTTATATTTCACTTTTTTAAAGAGTAAAGAAACTTTTCAGATACCCTGCGTATCAAAAAGGTGAACCATATAATTTAATTCAGAAGAGTAAAAAAATGATTTTGCCTAAAGAAAAAGAATTAGTTTCCTAACAATTCCAAATTATGTTGAATCGTTTTTTTTTTATAACGAATTTTTTTCTTTGCTTTATAGCATTTCTAACAATCATAAACAATTTTCTCTCTAGGAATTGTTGTAGTTATTAATGATTTCAGTGCTATTCTGTCATTTATTTTGTCTGATGCGCAATATTTTCCTTTCTTAAGTTTTTCTTTCCGATTGTTTTCTGGTTTGTAATGTCACTTTGAGTAAGTCATTTTTATTGCAAGAAAGATTTGGTGTTTAGACTTTCCCATTTTGGTTTCTGTTTTTACTTAGTTCATAGTCGAATCGAAGCAATTTCGAATTTACTTAGTTCATAGTTCATCTATAATTTTTTTATTTCTATCTTCTATTTTTTTAAAATTAAGTCAGTGCTTTTTTTTAAATCTTTATTCTGATGAAAGCATATAGCAATAATGTTGTGTTAAGATTTTTAATTTCCGATGGGGTATACATTAATTAGCAAATGATGTGGAAATTGGAGCACAGCGAATTAATTCTTCTACTGGCTTCTTGAATACTGCAAATTGTGTTTGGCATGACAAAAGGAAAAATAACCTGACAAAGTAAGAAAAGAAATTAGAATGATAGCTAACTAGATTTATGAGAAAGAATATGTCTATATTATTCCTCTATCTCTTAATCTTGTTTAGAAAGCTTATTTGCTTTTGACTTTCTTTATACGAAGCAGACAGAGAGGAAGTATTATAATCGCTTAAACTTTCAGCCATAGGATTCTGATGAAATTCCATTTTGTATGATTATGATTCCCAAAGAAATCATATTTTAATAATTGAATTTTGAAACCAAAGTGTAGATTATAGTATAGATTTTCGATAAATTTTATCAAAATGGAAGATAATCTGCTCGTCAATGCGCTTATAAACACCATATCACAAAAAAAAGTTGAGCTAGACGAATGAAATTTGACACAATTAAATCATTAAAATTTTAGATCTTTGCCAAAGTTTGGATCATATCTATCAAATGGTTAATTGTCTTTCGGTCTCTCCATTCGTGGATATATCTTGTATCTCGTTTGTTTGATTGCGCAAAATTTGATGCAGATTCAATTTTGTGTTTATACCAAATTTCATCCTTTTGATTCGTTGCATTTTTGAGTTATTATGTTCAGTGACAGAAATATATAATTCTCAAAATATTATATCAGACTTGGAAAGGTTAGAGAGAAAATATTCATCAAAATCTCAAAGTCAATTTTTTGATAATTGCAGTGTTTATTCTTTAGAAAGTTTAATACAGAAAAGGAAAAAGGAGTGGGAAAAAAATCATTTGAGTTTCTATAGCAACGGGTGGAAAATATTTATCTTAGTATTTTCCTCTTTAAACTAAACGTTTCCTTAAATGTGTAAGAAAAAGAATTAAAAAAGTTCTTAATTGTTTTCTCATCTGAGTAGAAACATTCAATTTCTTTATCCTTCTAACAATAACTTTTTATAAGTATAGTGCAAACTTCCGGCCCGTAAAGTAGATTTTCTGTGCAGTCACACAGAATACATTTTATTCCTGCTTCTTTATATCCACAAGCGTTAGCAAGTTTCCAAAACCGATCTAATAAATCCTTCGATCTAATAATCCTTTTCTAATAAAAAGCTGACTGATACAGACCATTTCTATAAATTGAACTTGTTTAGGATAAAAAAAATCTTATCTGAATTACAGCTGTGATTTCTTCTTCTTTTTATCAGCTTTTTCTTTGAGAATTTGGATAGAAATTGGGACATAGATAAATTCTGAAAGATAGTGGTGTCTTCTTAACTTTATTGTGTGAAAAGCTATACGAAAAAAAGATTTCTAAAGTTGTAAAACTTGAGTGTTATGTGGGAAAAGATTTCTTTAGTTTTCAACGATGTGCTTAAGTTAAATGTTCCAATAAGTGAAGATATAGGAAACATTTGAAACCAAATGGTAACACTACAATTCTAGTTTCTTCATAATTATTAAGATAAACTATTTAATCAGAGCTTGGTAGCCCAGTATAGAGTTTGCTGCTTCTAAGACAAGGATTATTCTACTTTGTAGGAGGATTTCAAAAGCCATGTTTATTGCTGATATTGATGTGATAGTGAAGAGAGGGGGACAATTTTCATATTCACTCCTATCTTAAAATAAATTTGTATTTTTACTTCCTCGTAAACGCAATGTGGAAAAAGTATTAAAATCGACAACAAAAACAAGATTTTGATGAGTTTTGGATGAATTTAGACCTTCCTGACTTTCAAAAGTACATTTTTGGCATTATGTCTGTTTATTTGTATGTGATCACTATAACTCAAAAACTCTTTGAGCTTGAAGGATGAAATTTGATACATGGACTTGCGACCAAATTTACACATTTCTATCAAATCCATTCTCAGTAAGTCTGTCTGTCTTTTCAAGTACAAATGATCTCGATAATCATAAAACGCAAAAAGCTTAGTAGATAAAATTTTGTATAAAGATTTAGCACCTAAAAAATAAAGTATCATGAAGGTTTGAAACAAATTTGTCGAGAGGCTGACCTCCCATCAACTTATACATTCGCATGGATGCAAATGCATTATCTGCATGCATATAAAAGCAATAGCGTAAATAAAGGAAATTGAGGTATATGACCTTGTGACTACAATTGCAACACTGTGTCATAAATTGGTTGCAATCGGCCGGCAAAAAAAAGTCCAAAATACATATTTGCTCGATAGATTTTGTAAAAATGCTATATTCGTGCCATTGATCTATATTTTGTAATTTTGTTCGCCATTGTATGTAAGGTATTCGTGACCTTATCTAAGGTCCACAATTTTATGTGATGGGGAGGAGGATCAGGCCTAAGTTTAGAATAACCGAGAAAGTTTCAGGAAGAGCACCTCCATTGGCTATAGAAGGAATTAATCCTCATTCCTTTTTTCTAAGCACTCACAATCTATCGACTTTACACGAATTAAAAAAAAAGTTATAGAAAATTACAACGCCTCATGATACATACACATGTTCACGCACATAGTCAAATAAGAGAAAAATACACAAAGAGTAAAATATTACAATAAAAAAAGAAATTCGTGTCCTTATGACAATTATTGCATGTAATCATCATCATCAAAAAGGGCCAATGATCAATATTTGTATCTTTGATAAAAAGTGAAGTGAGGCTTGGAAGGTATAAAACCGACTTTTAAAATGAAATCTCATTAGTAAATCAAATTTGACACTTATTATGAAAACTGAACTGATGAACATCAGAAAAAAAAGTTAACTAGGGAAAAGTCATCTGACTTACTTAATCACAGATTTCCCCCCGGGGGGCACTTCGAAATGAGAATGAGATACTTCCGGATGGGGGTTGGATCTGGCCACCTCCTGGAGTTTACACGAAAAGGTGGGGATCTGGCTCCTCCCATCGATGGCGGGACGTACTTCCTTAGGAAATTTTTTTACCATGGCCTGTGATGGCCCTTAGGACATAATAACAGTTCCCGCCAGTGTTGCTGCTGCGGTGGTTTGGTCATTCAATATTTATTATCCTTGTACCTTCGGGCGGGTTGGAAAGTCTGTGATACAGTTTACTTAATCATAGAACCTACTGGACAATTCTTTCAACAAAGAGCATTTACTAGATATGGTAAAAAAATTGTTAGAATAATTCATGAATATATCTATCAGAAACGAGTCGTTTAATGTAAAGATATATTGGTGATGATACATTTAATGGATATATAGCAGAGAGTCTTGAATATTCGGGTTCCTTCTTTTTGTCGCCAAGTCGCCAAATGGTTATTGCTTAGGACCTAGGGTCATTAGTTTGGCATCCATTCGGTATCCATTATAATGCCTGTAAAACTCTCTTCTTTACTAAAAAACTAATTAAGCATGGAAGTAATATTACAGATTCGTAACAGTATATTAGCACTGATGAATCATACATTAGTTTTCAAAAGTACGACAAGAAGACACCATCATGAAATGGCAAATATGTCCGTTTATTAATGAATTTTACATTTCATTGTCGTCTTAAATTAAATATGTTTTATTTCACAGTGATTGCAACTAAATTTAACACTTCTTCTTAGTTTCAGAATTTTAAAACAGAAAAAGAAATCGGGGTGGAATTTCTAGTATTTTTATTCGTTGATAATGAAAATTTAAATAAAAATTTTTCGTCAGCTATTTTAAGAATAGCAGCATTCCATACACTCAAAATTCGTAAATAAATTAGGTTTTAAGATTCTTTTACGAGTTTAAACAAAGGAACTATTTAACGTTTATTACAAATTCGTTACCAACTAATAAATGTCGAGCAGATGCTAAAAAATTAAATTTTCGTCAGATCTTTGATTAAAGTCGAAATGCCCAAATTATTTGTAAATGGTAGAATTCTTCAAGAAACGAATGTATTCAAAGAAAAATCGTCCACGGGAAAAGAGGAATCGTCCATGATATCAAAATTCTAACGCTAATGTCAAAACTTTGTAATTAAGAATAAATTACTAAAGAATTCGCCTCGTGTATTTACTTATATTTGCTCAGTATATTTAGATAAGAAAATATTTTATTATTTTAACTTTGTAACATTTTGTATATGATTTGAAAACAATATATAATGGATTTTAAGAATCATCTTAGCTGTCGAAATAGTGGTATTAAGGGAAAAAAAAAATCGAACTATTTTTTTAATTTTATTTTTTTTAATCGCAAGTTTTTAATGATTTTGGAATTTTGCTTATTATTGTATTATGAAACCATAAGTTTAGTTAGTTTAGCTATATTAACATCCCGTTTTTTAAACCATGGTTATTTTGGAATGGACCTGGTAATTTTGAGCCCCTCTCCAAATTTTCACACCGTGCTAGAGGGAGGACGCTTAGTTTGTACCAGACCAGCGTATGCGGCGGTTCGTCTGTGGAATCAGGTCTCGAACCTGAAGCCCTCTAGTTCCGACGCCGAGATCTTAACCTGGCCACGGCGGCCCTTACGTACTCATAAGGCATATGTTTCTTTTAAAATTCGAAATATTAATCGCTATAAAAATGTCTAAAAGCATTAGATTTTAATTAAAGAAAATGAATATAAAGAAGGCTTATACATTCTTGATGGTATTTTTATGAAAAATTCTTAAATTATTATGAACATGTATCTATAAAGAAATTCTTTTTAGTTTGATCTAAAACTCATGATTTAGGAATCTTGGAATTTTTAAAATTTCTTAAATAAATAGAATAAACCTCATGAAAATTTAAAGAAAATACAAAAGAATTTATTTTACAAAAATAAACTATCTTTTATGTTAATTTATCCTATGGGCTTTTAAATTATTGATGTTAGTTTTGTTAATTATTCTTTTTAAATATTGAATGGCAATAATCCATAAATTTTAAATCCAGAAATAATTTTTATAATAAAATATGTATAAAAATATTATTTTCATTTATTCAGTTCAATACATTAAATATACTTAATATAGTAAAGAAGTATTTTTTTGATCATAAAACAAGGATGGAAAATTAAAAATAATTCATATGCTGTTCTGAAAAAGAGTTTAAGAAAAAAGTTTCTTAAATTAGTTGTTAAAAAATAAAAGCTTTCCTATAATATAGTAATAAATTATATAGTTACTATTGTGTAGTAATAAAAATATAGTTTTGAACTCTCAGTTATTTTCAGATGCTTAAAGTGTAGAGAATTCCCATATTTATTTAAGTGTTGAATAATATCATTAGTATATTTCATCCTATCTTTTGATTTGGTTTATTGGGGAGTAATTCAAACATATGCATATATGTATACTATATTTGAAATTAAGTGCCATTTGAATATCAGTAATCTATCTTTAATCTATCTTATTTCACTCTAGAAACTTATGCTAATGCATATTTCATAATAAAACTTCCATTCCTATCGAATGGTTTCGAAATTCATGTCATAATTCCTTTATGCGGATTGAAGATACATGTTATGATATGTATTCACATTTTTATTATTCTCTTTAAAAAAATCTCATTTTTAAGGGGGAAAATATTAGATTCAGTTTTTGAACGTGATTTAAACTGAAGATGTTATTGGAAAGGTTATCAAATGACAATAATGACTCCCCTTTTTTGGAATTATATCCCAAGTATCGAATTCCAGCTATCATTATGAGAATTTTTCAGTCCTTTTTATATTATTGCAGAATAGAAATTACCATGCGATTTTTGGAATTTGATTTCAAAGTTGAAGTTCGCACATAACTGAGATCTTACTTATCAAAAAATATTTAAATGACCATGCTTCCAAGGGAGCAACGTTATTTCATAACAAAATAAAATTCCAATGAATAAGATAGCTATTTATAACCTCACGGGTAACAGGGTTATTACTTATCATTTCCTCCAGATAGGGAGGGGCACCACGAGTATTTGGACTTGAGATCGCTAGGATAAATAAGCAGACTGTTGCTGCCATAGTGGAGATATCAATGCTATGGGTTCGGATTAACTCCACTTCAATGATGGGACATAACTCCAATGAAATTAGTTCATTGTACTATAACTGGTGATGGTTCTTAATACTCAGATTTAGTTCCTATCTCCGTGCTGCCTGAGAGAGGCTATTTAGTTTAATTCGGATTGTTAAGTAAAGCAGGGACAGCTCTTTTGTAGTTACTTATCTATAAGTATTCAAAAAAAATTCGTTCAGCTGGTGATTTAGTATAGATTTTGTCACTTTATATCCTTTAATTGATCAATTAACAGATATCGTTGAGATTTATAAATAATAATTCCTTCCAAACTCTAACTCTTTCATAATTGAATCCTCTACAGCGATCTAGAAAAGGATAAAAACAGAGCTCATACTATTAGAAAAATTATAATTTGTATCAACATTTGGATTTTCAGAGATCTTAAATGTAAAATCTTGCTGGGTCAGTTTTTAATACAACAGGCAAAATATAATTTCAGCAATTTTTAAGAACAATATGGAGTTATTAGAATTTATTGAATAATAATAAAAATCTTGATATCAATCAGTGCATCACGTTTTTATTATTTAATTTATATGTTTTTTTTAAATTTATAAATTTCTTTTTTTTATTAAACCATTAAATGTATGTTTATAAAATCTTTCTTTTCATCATCTTCTAAATATCAGATTATAACGCGTTTCATAACTCGTTATTATAACTATTATGGAATCTTGAATTCAAACTTTCCACAAATTTTACGCCTCTCATTAATGGATCCTTTCATTAGAAATCAAATTTTAGTGAAAATCGATAGATTATTAGGAGTAATTTCTGATAATATTAGAATATAGTATCCGCAGTGAGAACGCTTAACTGCAAAAAATATGGAAATAAAGAAATAATCGACTACAAAATTCTGTCTTTACAAACTGGTAATTTATTAACATAACAGTCGAATTAAATAAAAGCATGTAAAAATGGAAGGCTACAGTTTCTTTATAAAGCAAATAAATCTATAATTTTCAGCTTAATATGCAAATCCATGATATCTTAATTTAGATTATAAATTGTGTTAGAAGGAAAAAAAAAAAAAAACACGTTAAGGATTTTTTGATACAGAATATCTGTTCTCTACAATCAAATTCAATAGCTTTCAGTTTACAATAATTCATTTTAGTTTATTCTATTAGCCTTTCAATGCACGATTTTGCAAGTTTCAAATAAAAAAAAAGAATGTTGTTGTACGGGAAGTTCACATATAACAACAGAAAAATGCACAAATAAATAAATAAAATAGAATTAAAAAAAGTCTATTAAAAATTTTCTATTACGAAATTATATTCTTAAAATTCTATTCCAACTTTTTTCTTTCTATTCTAAAAAAAGTCTATTTCAATTTTGTACTTTTTATTCTAAAATATATTCCAAATTTCTATTTAAAAATTAAAAAAAAAATCGTCTTTTCTAAAAAAATTCTATTTATTATTAACATGAAAAATAAATTATGTATATCAAATTTAATACAGTATGCAGTGAAGGGTTAAAAATGCGATGAAAACTGCAATCACTTTCCAAAGACAGATGGCATTTTCTTATTAGTTTGCAATGAAAAATAATAAGCAGATTCTCTATTATCAAAATAAAACAAGCCTACGAATTTTATTACAAACCATATTAATTTGTATATAATTTCAAATTTACAGATAAATTCTGTAAACACATTTAGGATACGGTTTTATTAGGAACAAATTTTAGGTATGCCCAAAGATAACACAAAATCTATAAATTTAAAAGATAATATACGAAAGCTATTAAGCTGATATAATTTGCTGGTAAAATTTCATACGATTTTTTTTGTTGTCATTAAGAATATTGCAAATAATGTTGAGTATTTTTTAAATTTATTTATAAATAATCCATAGCACAAAAAAAAAATCTGAAATTTATTATTTGAGATAAGAGACTTGTGACGAAGGAATTGGCAATAAGAGACTTTGTCGATAAAAGTTGATACATTATATCGATTTCTAAAGTTAAAAGCAATTTTTTACCATTTTTAACTTGGCGCATCGTGGCTTTCATTCCTGCCATTTTCAATATTATTCAGGAAGATTGATCTAGAAATTTATTAATATATTTATACTTAACTTGCAAATCATCAAATTATTATTTTTTTCATTCTGTCTTGATAATAAAGTTCCTTCGAATCGATCCATTCAAATTTCACCCGTGAACCTTTTCGATTTATCTCAATTTCTGCATTCTTATTCAGCAGTTTTTATCTCTTTCCCGATAAATTTAGTTCCGCACAATGGAGTTCGGAAAATAACGAGATATCATCTCTCTAGTTCCTTTCTATTTCCGAAGGCATCAAATGCGAAATTTTATTACTCTTATATCCCTGAAATATATGAATAATTTAGCGTGAGTCATTTTAAATATTCCATGATATGAATTTCGGAGATGGATATTCAGTTGCTATTTTCTCCTCTGAAGATATATATGACTAATAATGCATATAAATTTTATGGTAATATATGGGATGCCGGGGTATTTGAAATAGCTGCAATCAAAATAATGATTGCAAATAGTAAAAGATGGGTTGATGATGCGTTGAATTGAAGAGATGTATTTTGTTTCACAAAAGAACTTCGTATAATAATATAAAAGAATGGGTTAATTCAAACGTAAATAAATATAAAGAATTATGCATATTATTTAAAAAAATGCCAGATGAACATGGTTATTTAATATCACGTCACGAAACGGATTAGATTCGTATGAAATTAACTGTTCTTGCAAATGTTAAAAAGGATGCAGCATTATTTAGATGATTTAAGAGTTTTGCTGAAGCACTAAAGAATAAGTAGAAACTAGAGTAAATGTTATTTATTAAATGATCTTATCCATTATGAAAGAAAGAACAACTATCATATGAAAAATGAATGCATAAGTTGTTTGAAGGAAGCATTTTGTATGAAATAATCACATTGAATAAAAGAGCAATAATTTTCAAAGATGATACGGAATTCAATATAATAGAGCTTAGCACTTATTTTATTTTCAGTATTACAATGGATATGATTGCCATATAATGTTGTCACCAAATCTGTCCCCCCACTTTTGCCAGATGAAGATGACGACTGAACTATGAGGTTCATGTTTCCATGATTTTTGAAGATTAAATTTACTGATTGTTAAAGGTAATCTATTTTCTCAAATTTTAGAACTTTTTTTATTCATTGTTTGCGCCATCAAAAATGTTTAAATGTTTCTCAAACGTATTCATAAAATTACATTTTTTTTGTTTGAAACATCACATTTCAATAAACATAAATGTCTCATATCTGGACATTTTGGTTCATAAAAAAAAAGAAGATGCAACATTTCATAGCATAATCCATTCATATTTCGCTTTAGAACATATTTGGGAGAATAAATTTAACTATATGCTTAAGATCATCTCTCTCCCCCCCCCAGAATTATCTATAGTTTTAAAAGGAAGAGCGAAACAGAATATAAGTTATCAAGAAATTAAAAAGTACAGAAGGCTCCAGCCCTAAATCGCTAAAAATTTTTAACTATCGTCAATTGAAGTCACCAACAACATTGGCATCGTAAATATAATATAGCTTAGTTTCTTGGCATAATTTGAAAATCACCATGTAAACTCGGGGGCCGTAAAAATAAACAGCATCAAAATCAGTAGCACTTTCATTCACGGTCATTCTCGACAAACCTTTATTGTACTTTTATTTTTACTATGCAGTTTTAATGAATTTGTTACGTCTCATGCTTGCAACCAATTTTTCACTTCTTGTGAGCTAGAGTTTCGATATTAATACATTTCTGCATTCTTAATGGCAGTAGACTATTTTATTATCTTAAGAACTTCTGTTCAAATTACATTTTGAATTCTACTTTGTATTGAATCTATTTTGAAGAAAAGTCGTTTTTAAAATTTTATAATATTTATGATAATCTATGCTTATGAAAAGAATTGTTTTGGCCTGTGCTTGTGTGGCTGTGGTATTTAGACAAATCTGTCATGCTTACAGAAATGAAATTTGGTACATAAGTAGTCGAAAGGGCGGCTCAACATACCTAGACATTCTAATTTTAAATTTAATGTAGATTTTTTTTATTTTATACTTTATGATGGTAATTCTTTCGGTAATTTTTCTGTATGAATTTTCTAGTAGTATCCTTTTTAAAGATTTTATGAAAACATTTGTGCATTGTTGAAGAGAGCTAATAACTGATTTTTAAAAATATTGTTTTGCTATTACATGAATTTTGAAGCATTTTTGAAACTTGGTTCTAATTTAAAATAAAAACGTTAATCGTATTTCTTTATCTCTAATTTAAAATAAAAACGTTAATCGTATTTCTTTATCTCTAATTTAAAATAAAAATAAAATTACTTTCATTCTAAATATTAATAATACTTATAAATATGTTTCCATGTTTATATTAGAACTTTATATTATAAATACGTTTCCTTATATTATAAATATGTATCATTAAATATGTTTGAATAATAGAACTAAGTATTTGTAGATTGTTATGCCAAAATTTGCCTCTGTTACTGCCACAATGAATGCGTTCTTTTCGGGGCTTTTGGAATGGCTTTTGTTTCTTTTGTGAGGAATGTTTTCTTTTCTGAAGCAGGCCTGAAAAGGAAAGATAAGGTACCCTTCCCCAAGAGAAATAAATGCCGCTAAATGGAAACATTTCGCCGATACATTTATGCAATCCTCAGAAAAGTTGTCAAACGGTATTATAGAAAACTGAATAGAATTTTTGACTGGAGATCAATCTATAGAATTCTGATAATTCGTAATTTTGTATACCAATTGAAATAGTATATTTAATGCCCTATTTTATAAAAATATCAAAGAATTAAAAAGTTAAAAGTTTAAAAGAAAAATATATCAGTGAGCTATATTTATATGAAATAGCGACCAATTCATTCACCTAAGTTATTGGTTCCCTAGTTTGTAAATTATTGTATTAGTAGTATTATATTAACATATGAGCAGTTAACAATTTATTATGCTTAACAAGAATGCATTCTGTAGGGCATTTATTTATTTAATGATTTATTATTTGATAGAATTGAAAAACATAAATTTTAGTCGGTAGGATTCGCGGTATGTGATGTAACAAGAGAAAGCGCAGGTAGTGTCAGAACACAATAAACAACCTAATGAAATGAAATGTATTTTGATATGTAATTTATGATAATTACAGCCTTTTTAAAAATGTAAAATGGCCTTTATGTTGTAAAATAATTATTACTATCTAAAATAATATAAAAAGTAATATTTAATTTAAGAATAATAACAAATAAAAAACCCCCTCCAAGTTTTATAGAAGACTTGGAATATCTGAGAAACTTTTTGTTTTTATAAATACAATTATAATTCAAATTATGCATTATTAAAAAAAGTAAGTTACATGACTAATTTTGAAAATTATTAGGGTGTACAGATAAGAAAAACATTAAACTTTTTTCCATCTAATTTACATGAAGCCTTTAATTTTCAGACACTTAAAAACATTTTTTTTTTAACATTTCACATATATATAGCGTTTGATATGTTTAAATTTTCTTTTAGAATCATTTAACAGCTCCTGTAACATAATTTTCTTTTCTTTATTTGTGGCTTAACAAAAATATATTTCTGTGCATTTTCTCTATTTCTGCCACGATTTCAAATGAGGATTTAAAAGTGTTAAGACAATATCTTTCAAGAAGTGTCTCTTATTTCTTTACTTCTTTGGCGAAGCTTTTTCGATAGCTATAAGATATTTGAATTTATATCAGCAATATTAAAAGTGAAAACTTGACATCTTGATCACAGGTGCTAACTTTTAAATCGTTGCATTTTTTCTCTCATCCAGATTGGTGATTTCTAAATATGTATTCACAATATGTATCTTCGAATTCTTCTACAGAATTTTTATGCAACGAAACTTCTTATGTATGATATATGAAATATGGTATGCATTAATGCTATGTTTAGAATCATATTTGTTATCTTAATTTATCAGAATAATATCAAACATGTCACTATATTTAAAGGTCAGTATATTTATGATATTCTTCATGAATTCAAAGCTTTCTTTTTGTTCAGATCATGTAAAATAAACCAGGAAAAATTAAGAACTTTTTATCATACAACTGGGTTATATTTTATAATAATTGAATTAAGCAATATGCTGTAAATATCATTGTGATTGTCTCTGGAGGAGTGGGCATACACGAAAGTAAATAAGGAAAAATTTAACAGAATTTTTGTGTTTTAGTTATATTAATATCTTATTTCGAATCAACAAGAGACATCTTAATTTTGAAACATGAGCAGATAACAATAATGACATGTGGATCGGCACCTCCTCTACTAAAGTGTAACTTACAGAAGAAAGGATGTTTATTCTCTACGCCAAATTTAACAAGGATATATTAAGCAGAACGTAGATACGATCGGATTTCGAACCTTAAAAATTCCGCTTCTGAAGGTGAAATCTTACGATATGGTGTACACGGCCTGAAATGACATAAAAAGAAAATTTTAAAAGTTAAAGCACTGCTGCCCAATTGATAGTGTAAAATGCATTTTATTCTAATTGGTAAATAGTTTCATATGGTATTATAGCAATAAAACATTCTTGATATTAATGTATTTTTTGATAATCAGCAAACACATTTTCTGTCCCTCAAAGAAAGCATAATCAAAGATATTTAAGATTTTCATTGAGATTTATGAATGAATAATAGATTAATGAATTTTTCTTTAGGTTTGTAAATTTTAAAGATAAGGCCATTATACTATTAAACTCCGTTCAGCTTTGGGACTGAAGGACATAAGATGCTGTAGTTTTAGAACACATGAAGGAAATTGTATTTGATTTCACCAAATATATATATCGAGTAATCAGTTTTCAGCAATTTAAAATCCGTCACCGCCAAACATCATTCTATAATTTTGGTATAATTAAGAAAATTGATGCCAAATCAGATATTAACCTCGTCATATGATTATGATTTTAAATTGTGTTCAAATAGCTAAGTAATTCTTATATAGCACCCAGAGATGCTTATTGCACTTAACTGAACCTAGTTTAATACCAGAGCTTGTAAGTTTATATTTAAATTTATTGTTAAATGTTATGAAATACGTTCTATCTACTTATCTATTTATTATTTATCTACTGAAATCATCCAAGGTCTTTATATACATGGACATATAGTTCTGCGTTCGAATCCTAATATCTAACTTTATGATTATTTTTAACCTTCATGCCTAATGACCGGCTACTTAGCATAATCTTTGAAAGAAGAGAACTATAGGCATTTTAAGTCCAACAGCGTACATCATGGGAAGTAAAACTTGAATAATCAGTTTTCATTTTGTAATTGCTTAAGTGAATGGAGAGAGTTCTATTGAAATTTGACTTTAAAAACGCTTCAATTGAGGTTTCCATGGTTTGCTTCGATATTCTTCACCTTTTTTGATTCATCCGAAGAATATTAATTTTGTCTTATATTAAGCTTTAGTGCTGTTCTAGATATTTTTTATTACGATAACAAACATTTAACTAATGAATTACCATTATTTGGATGAAAATGGGGTAAGTTAACTTGCTTGTTGCATGTGACTTGTATGATTCTCAAGAATTTTGAAATTTATATTAGTTTTATAACGAATGAAGGAATTTAAAAATTTATGTATGTTTTTTTTTCTGGAATTGTTAATAAAATCATTCATTGTACCGTCAATGTCAAAATTTATTAAATAATTAAAATTTTTATTAGCTTTTGCAATTTAATATAGTATCTAAAATTAATGTAAATAAAAATTGGGAATTTACGAATGTTCTACAATTAAAATTCTATCCAATGGGCAACGAATGCCTAAAAACAAAAAGGAATAGGAAAACATAACTCTACAAATTTTGTTTAGTTTAGTAGGTGATATTTGTACACTCAGCTATAGAATTTGTAATGCTTAAGGCCTAATATCTTTATTTTTTAAATGAAAACGCCGGATTATATAGTTAAAAAGATAATATATAATTTTTCGCATAGGTAAAATAAGCTTTAAGAATAGAATGTCAAATAATTAGCAGAAAAAGAAGACTTGGAGTTAAATTTCGCTTAAGAAACCGACTTACTATGGAAACCGAAATAGTTATAAAGCAACTTACTTAATAATGATGCGAAATTTCTCGAATGTAGACTATTTTTTAAAACAGAGTTCTTGAATTGTATTCAATACACTGGTTATCATTCTTCTGAATTACGGTTGGACCTTAGATGACCACGGAAGTTTGAAGTATCTATTTCATCAACAAGTAGGAATGGAGGAGATTAATATTGAAAGATTTCAGCTTCTATTTCATTTCAATGCAAACAAATATTTTACAAGGAAAAATTAAAAGAATATTACTGTTACTCGGAACGGCTACTTAAGAGACATAACTGTGCTTTATTTGTTATATTTTATGGACTTGCAAATTAATTTGACGAATTGAATTCTTGGGTTTAGTTTTAGAAATATTTAATATAATTTTTTTTCACTTTGTTCCAGAATTAATGCCTGTAAATATCAAATCGTGAACTGTGTGCACCATATCTGCCGTGATGTCATTGAAATCTCGTTTGTTATTGTATTAGAATCCAGAATAGTTTGAAATCCAGCATGGAATATGGAAGAGTGGCTTCTCCTGTATGCGGTGCTCATATCCATGATTGGCCTCGGAAACATTCTTTATGGTTTTTTCTTTTGACATATTGGAATGCACGAAGTAAGGTCACAAAATTTTGAAATCCCTAGCTATCGGAATATCTGAAGAATATTTAGACAATGGCACCACACTCAGAATACCGATTCTAATGCATTCCGAACCGTTTATAGTGCTTTAAATATGTCGCTTAGAAATCATTAATCTCAGATTAAAAATCTCGCAATTCCCCCCCCCCCCCCCCGAGCTTCATAATAAAGCAGCAAGGTTAATCAGATTTTTCAGCAGCTTTTCAAAAAAAAAAATGGTATGGTTAAAAACGCTCGTTGTATTTTTCAGTTACCGTTTTCGAATAAACTTCGTTAATAATGGTTGATTTATAAATCTAGTATAAACTAAAAGTCTTTTTTTTGTAAAGTCAATTTAATGAATGGAACTAATATGAAT
>JAPMOR010036292.1:80110-101190 GCA_026543865.1 Argiope aurantia
AAGTGTGTTATGATGGGTGGTGGCAGTGGGAAATGAGTGTGGAAGTGAGCGTGATGGAAAATTTGTGATTGTTACGATTCCTGTGGGAAATTACGAAAAGATAAGTATAAGTGTGTGAGAACTATTGGTAGGGTCATTATATTTTGTGTTGAATGAAAACTGTAGGTTTTGATGGAGTTTAAATCAAATAATTTTCAGCTTATTATTTGCAAAAAAATTGTGAAAATATATTACACCGAAAATGTAAGCTTTTTCATGAGTCTTTGTAGCAATAAAATACAACAATCTTTTGCAGTGGGATGAAGTTTTCTTTCTGATATATTTTTCTGTGGTGGGAAATTTATTTCTGTTAAATATTTCAACTTCCCTCATTTCTTACGTTTTACAAAATTCCATGATAAATAATTACTGCTAAATATCAAACTAGAATTTCGATATTTCCTCATTTATAATACTGATTATTCTTAACCTTTAAACAGCTGATTTTTGAATCATAGTTTTATAAAAATTCTAACATACAATAGGTGAAAAAAAGTTTGTTTCCGCAATAATTTAATATCAACTTCTTACTTCATATCTATAAGGTATGATCGAATCGCTTAGATTGAAGAAACTTATTCTTGAATCCTGAGCAATCTCGAAAGCTTCACTTAAAAAATGTTAAATCTTTTATAAATTCCCTCCTATTCACAAAATGATATATATTTAATAGTGAAAGAATTTTATACATTAGTTTAAAATCATTTAATGCAACTTTTTGCTATGTCTCTTGGTGTTAAAAAATATAGCAAAACGCAGCATCATTTTTAGTGACGGAGTCAATTTATATTCTCCAGAGGGAAAGCAGAAGATTTTCAAGAACGCGAATTCTACGATATTTGTTGTCGTGATGCAGTATAATGCTATAAAATTAACTTTTCTAAAATTCCATGTAACCTTAATTTTCTGAAATTTATTTTCCAAGATAATGGCTAATACCTCATTCAATATTTTCATTTGAGTTTTATTTATTGTTCCCAAACATCTTAATTGCTACAAAAATTATTAATTAATACAATATATTTGGATGATATATGTAAAAATAGGATATAAAAATTGCTAAAATACGCATCTTTGTCTATTCCAAAATTAAAAAAAAATTATGCAGTTCTGAGAACAACGAAGTTTTTAATTAGGTGCGTACACAGCCAAACCTGAATATTGCCAATTGTGATTTGGAATATCGACAATTCCCTCCTTTAATATGGTTTTATTATAAGATGATTGATGAAAATCTAACTTCCGCTAATGAACTTTCACGGTAGGTGAAATTAACTTTAAAATTAGTTCAATATCTGGGATTCTAGAATTGAGAAAATTTACTTGACTAATCTTAGATAACATCTTGATGCAATACAAATATTAAGCATTTTGAAATTTACTTGGTTTCTGAAATGCAACATTTTTTCTTACAACAAAACAATTTTGTCTAGTATTACTAACGATATCAAGAAATTGCATTGATCTTCCCAATATTTTCCTGTTTATAATAGGATTAATTTTTCATTTAACATTGTCTGAATAATACAGTCGTACGATTTTTGTTAGGTATAAAATGTAAATTTCGTATATTGGTATTTAGCAGTCTAACTCATTTTTTTGATTTAATGCCTCTACATTCATACGAATGGATTAAATTTTAAGTTGTCAAACTGCTGATATATTTGGTTCAATATTTCAAGTTGATCTAAACTGCTGATAAAATCTTGATTGAATTCCAACCATCTAGCTGTACCGTTTCAGATTTATCGTCATGGGGAAGCAAAAGGATAGGCTTTCATTGAGGGTTTTCCATCAAAATTCGTGAAATTTTATATCAAGACTTGATAAATATTTGCTTATAGTTACCAATTGTGATGTTTTCAGATAAACTAGTTGAAAACTCTTTCGTACATTCATTCAAAATCGGGAATGTTTTGGAATTGGGAAATTTGTCATAATCCTGGTATTGTATTTTTTGGCTATTATGATACTTTGGTGAGAATTTAAGAACCTAAACGGAATTTATGCAGAAAGTGAATAAATTTAACCAGCGAATTTAATCGATTTCAGTGTTTATACATAACTTGAATTTGCTCATTATATACGTATCTCTGCCTCTTGCAGGAAAGTTTGAAAGATGACTTGCAACGAACCAGATGTATATTGCTTAGTTCTAACTAAGGAAATACTGCAACAGTTCCTCTGACGTTCAACTTTTAATCAAATGTTTCTTATTAAGCATTCTAGATTCTATTGAACTATATTGAAACTTAATTACAATACATAATTTTAAATGGTTTGTTTAGTCAAGACATCGAAGAAATAAGATGAATTTTTGAATCAACTGACAATCGTAAAAAAACGGTGTCTATAAGAAATTCAAATGAAACCATCAAACTAAAACCCTGAATTAATTTAACCCCTTGATTTATAAGAACGTTATGCAGGCTTCTGCCAATTAACTTATAAAGGCATGAAATTAATCATTATTTTTCGAAACTATTTTAAGGTCGTAATAATAAAATATTTTTTTTTCTTCTGATAATTTCTTGAATTCAAAATTTGCTAATGTCTTTCCTGCGAATACGACTGTTGGCGTTTCATTCGTTTTGAATTGTTTAAATGTTTTCAAAATGCATTAGAATCGATTGGCATTCTGAGAAAATTTGGAAATGACCCCAATGCAAATTTCGCAATATTCGTAAACTGTAAGGTCTTACTTCATGTAGTTCAATATGGATGAGGAAAAAGTCATGTAAGGTATTTTCTGAGCCACTTCCTGTAAAGAGAAGAGATACAGTTTGGAATTTATTCATCAAATGTTATAGAAGAGGAAGTACCAATCCTCATTGGAAGTATCTTTGAAACTGAATATGCATGAAGGTAGAATGTTGTCTTTAGTATTGTTGGAAACTTAAAAATTTGCTTAGAAGTCGGATTAGAAAAAATGCATTTTCTAAGAACTACCTTACATTTCATTTAACAGTTTATGGGAAAACAAAATCCCATTTTGAAAGATACTGATAAAATAGTGTGTTTAGATCAATGGAGTATGGTGAAGACTTACTTCAAAATATTTCACTTTCGAAATGCTCGTTTAAAGATCTTGCTCCAGAAAAAATAAAATATTTTAAAAACTTAAAATCATCAAATAAAATCAATATTTCATTCTAAAAAAAGTGTTATCTGTCATACGCAAGTAAATTGCGAATGACTTAAACTGGCATAATTAGAAATAGCAAGTGGTGCTGCGCCACGCAATAGTATAAGCTATGAACACGGCAGTGTTGAAATATTTCGCATGTTTTTATGCAGATGAATTTCCACTTGAATTATAAGAAACATGATTCAACGAACCCATGGTGATGTTTTTTTTAAACGGTAAAACTGTTGATTGATATAAAGAAAACGTTAAATCAGAGGAAATTGTTATTGAATTCGAAATTGTTAAAACAATTACTGAATTTCTTGGAAATGTTCATATGAAATTGCAACAGTTATTGTATAAATCCTGGTATAATGTCTATAATTACAGCAAATGAATTACGATTTCTTTTGGTTGTAATATGTATACTGCTAACGAATTGACACAAGGGATAAAGACATGCACACCAGCATATTTAGCCATATAGTGATTAGATTACATAGTTGATTTGCTTTTTCGAAAGCCTGTTGGAGACATTAAGCAATTCCAACTTACATAAACTTTTTTATCATCACATGAATGAAAATAATCAGTAGTGGTCAAATGTGCTGTTCGCAGAGGACAGATTTTATTTATCGTCTGATTCAAAGTGCCAGTATATTCGACATTATTCTGAAACTACATACTCTTCCACCAATATGTTGGCTGTTACCGAGATAATACTGTTGGTATGCGAAAGCTTAATTTTGAATGGGCGTATGCAAATTATGTCTTGGAAAGCATTATGACTTGACAAATTTCGTATCCAAGGCATTAGTGCCCCACTGCTGCAATTTTCTTGAAATCAGAAATTTTCTAAATAATTCATTATAACCTTATGTCGTATGTTGCCAATCTTTTTGAAAGTGAAGGCATATATCAGATGAAGTAAACGACATGCTTGCCCGGCTTTAAACCCATAGAACATGACTGATTTGTACTTTGGAGACGCAGAAGTAAAAAATCATTACCATTTTTCAAGAAAAACCCATTGTTGTAGTCTTTAAGCAAGAGTAGCACATTTCAATAGTTTATGTAATCTGATCTGGAGCATGTCAACATTATAATGAAACTCAGACACATACTCTACTAAGGTGTCGTATAATTAAACTTCTGCCAATAAGCTGCTGCTCGTAAGGTTTTTCAAGAGGTATTATGGAAAAGAAATAGGTAAGGTTTTCATTTATACCCTCTATTTCTTCTGTCTATATATTTGATATTGTTCGCATACTATTATTGCTTTAAGTTTTTAATTTATATATTAATCTAAAGTGGTTATAATTTTTTTTTGCAGATTTCTGTCCTTTAATTAATCGAGACCAATTATTACGAAGTATAAGAAACTGAAACCAAAGGAACTTGATTCGAACAAAATGGTAAGCATTAGAAAAATTTTAATAATAAGAAATTATTCGGCTTTATTTCTTTCAAATCTTATGGAAATGATGATGGAATGACAGTCTTGCATATTCAGACCGAAATTAACCCTCTATTGTAAGGAAGGAAATCTAAATTGAGTTAAATATTATATTTCAGAATGCTTACCTAGTATTTCATTCAATTTGAGAACTTGATTTATTTAGAAGTTTGATAAGTAACATCGGCGGGGTTTATTTTTCCCCTCAGTGACTAGTTATTAACAAGTTGAAACTACGACTCATTTTGATAATCGCCATGTCTGAATTCTTTACAATGTTTATCACTTTCAGAATTCAAGATTGTTTTAGATTATAACATTTTATATTTCTGAAAACCAATTTTTCACGTGTTATAAGAAAATAACTAGGATACATTATAAGAATTCTGAATAAACTCTCTAATTTAAAGGTATTTTATTAATTTATTTGAATAATGAAATTGTAAACAAATGTTTTCAGATGAATTCTTGAATTACTAGTAATCGAGTAGTATTCATTTTTATGTCTATTAAATATATTTCTTAATATCCAAATTTTAGAAACACAAATGTTTCTTCCCCCCCCCCCCCCCCCCCCTTGTCCCAAGATTAGTGCTAAAGATGAAACGAATGAAATAGATGCATAGAATTTGACTTGGACGATTCTTGACCCAATGTTATGTTCTTGTCAGAATTGTGGACATAAAGGTGAAGGAAATAAAATAGCTCTTATTTCAAACCATAAAAAAAGAATCAGGAAAAAGAAACCTATATTTCGGCAAGTCGCTCAAATGTGATATACAATTCTTTTCCAAACATATTAAAATAAGTATTTTACATCAATATTTTCATTATTAGGGTAATAAATGGTATAAGCGAACCCTGAGAAATCACTTTTACGTGGCATTTATTTTCAGTGTTTAACTTTCAGAATTATTTTAGTCTTGAAAATTAGTTATTTTTAAACTACACAATGAACTTTCAAATTTAAGTGTTTGTTTTATTAACATTTTTAAATAATGAAATTGCAAGCAGATATTTTCAGCTGTATTCAAGACTTACTAGTAGCATAAATGAAGCAATATTATACCCATCAAATATCCGACTTTCAGAAATTCAAATTCTATTTTTTCTCCAGATTTTGTCCTACGATGAGCGAGGAAGATGAAATGACAGATCCAGTGGCCCAGAGTTGGATTTGGACAATTCTTGACCCACTTTGATGTTCTTGTTAGAATTACGAACATAAAATCAAATTGCAGGGGAAGGACATGGAATAGTTCCCGTTACAGTCAGTGTATGAAATTCATTTGTTCAGCTGAGTATAGAATATCTGTAGAACTCTAATTACAGAATTATTTCCTCAAATAACAATCGTTAGAATCATGCGAGATCATCAAAGCTGTCAACCATTAATTTTTAACTGGATTTTTTTTATGGAGACCCTTTTGCATATGGATTTTGCATATCAGGCACCATTCAAGATGGTGCATCATTTTGACGTTTTATTAATTTTGATTGTTAAAAATACCTACAGAGTGGTAAAAAATTAATATTTTGGGGCTATCAACTTAAAGCAATTGTTTATTTCTCTGAAAAATATATACAAGGTCTTATATTGAATTAATAATTAAGTATAGAATTACTTTTTCCAGTGTAAGGGATTATATGATTGACTTGTTTATTATTCTCCATTTTATAGAATCACATATGTTGAGTGTATTTGTGCTCTTATGGTCTAAAAAAATCTTTAGTGAAATATTCAATCGTTATCCTGTGTTTTGCAGTCTTTTAACCAATTTAAGACATAATTTGTCTTAAATTGTTCTTAACATCTTGACTGCTATGGGTGACCAGCAGACCCATATAAATTACATTGTAAGAAATTCATCTCGGCAATTAATATATTAAACTAGAATATTATTATTATATGTCATTAAATATGTTATTTAAATATATTGTCGCAAACTATTGCTCGGAAGTCTAAGTAATTTTTGCTCTTATCTAAATTATCAAGTTTTCCCATAGTAAGGAGGTTTTGAATATATATCGAAATTTGTATCTATTGGACATATTCTTTCTCATATAATAAACCCGGTTTTAATTTTTTTACCGTACATGGAGAAATGAAATGCAATCTATTAAGAAACCATGCAAATCGAATGTATGAATTTTTATTCATGAAATTGAAAAGAAAATGCATGGATTTTTTATTTTGTTTAAAAAAGACTGTTCACATTCAAGTGTCATTGAAAAAGTTGAAATATCTTTGTTTATAGTACAGGAATTACAAATAAAGCTGTACATATAGATACAAAGTTTCACAATTCACCATTGTATTTTTGTATCCGATTTCCATCGGTCATATTTTGTGAATTGCATGCGTTTACGGAATTGTTAATGTTTGTTCTAATTCTTTTTTTATACAATTTCATTCTCTTTTTATGGGTATCGATGGAAACAGTTTTTAATTATTTCTCCATTCGTATAAAAAAATTAATATTTATATATATTTGTTTTTGTCAATATACTATTTAAAAACTAAATTTTGAAAATATTCTAAATGAATTAACAGCTGTCTCATTTAAAATTTTATTCTGTGTAATCCTGCTTTCGATTCGATATTCTAATGCTTGGTAAAATTCAAATCAAATCGATGCAATTTGGTAGTGAATTAAAAAAAAATACATTTCTAGATTCCATAATATTTAATAATGAATTAAAGACTAATGTAATAACAATACAAAATGGAAAAAAAGCAAATTCATCTTTTTCACAATTTATTAACTTTTTTCAAAATACAGTTTTTAATAATTGAAATATATAGACTGCAAGATCCTTATTCATATCTTAGAAACCTCAGATTTTGAAAGTGTACCTGCGTGTGTTAAATTGAATTGCAATTTCAGTGAAAGTTCAATTTGTTTGCAAAGCTGTAAACTTCCTGTCTCATTGTAGATGATAAATATTGTATGATCCGATTGTATTATCACTGAAAATATTTCCTTTTAAATTGCATTATTTGTTGTGTATTTCAATTTTAGCTTTGAAAAGATATGTAAATGAATAAAGCATGCAGTAATAGGAAATTTTGTTTTGTATATTAAGCACTGAAAATTTTGAATTGTTCATTTTTATTGTAATTTTGAGTTAAATTTCCCTCCAAGAATTTCCATATGCCCAGATGTTTTATTATATTTAGTTATTCTTATCCTTAACTAGAAATTTTAAATGGCGTTTATGAAATCTAATTATCTATTTTTCAATATTTCCTGAATTAATTTAGTGTTCTGTCTCAGTGTTAGAAACATCTCATTTATTGCATCCAGGTATCCAGCTTTGGTAAATTTAAAATCTTGTCTTTAATTAAAAAATCTTATTAAATATTTTAACATTATAAATATGTGAATATTCAAAAAAGGGGAAATTATTTTAAATTCATGGGCTTAACTTTTTTCATTCTTCCACATAGGATGACTGATTGTCTCGGCCGGCCAGGTAATCAGGAATCCATGAAATGAGAAAAGCATGATTTGGTCATCATGGCTGATCACCATGGTGATTGACGTGCTTCATGTCATAATTTGACTTTTAAAAAATATTACAAGGTTAGATTTTTCGAATCAAAACTATTTCATTATTAGAAAAAAATAAGCAGTGGATGCAATGAATGATAACCAGTGAGTGTACAACCTAATTTTAACTTAAAATGCTACTTCGTTAATGATGTAAAAAAAATAAATAAATTATGAACATTCGATTTCTATCTAAAGTAATCTTTATTTACGTTACTTTTCCTAGAAAATAATTAAAATTTTTATTTATTTTTATTTAACTCATTGACTTGCAGAAGCAGAATTCCTCTACCAAGCAAAAATGCATAATAAAACATGGAATAAACTGGATAAACTATAAAATTATTCTTTCATTATAAAATTGCAAACTTTCTTTTATGAACTGTTTGTAAGAAATAATATCCTAAAAATAAAGTTATTAGTCGATGCTAGTATTAAAGATAAGCAAATCAATGTTGAAATTGATTATTCCTTTAAAAGTTAAAAAAGAATAGGCAGTAAAGGCATAATAGGCATAATAAAAAGGCATAATAAAAGAATAGGCATAATAGGCAGGCCCCAAAATATCAATGCAATTTTATAAATGTGTTCAATAGTATTTACTGTGTTATGTCTTAAGATAAAGGTATTAAATTAAATATTTTCTGATCTGATATAATCTGTTTCATTTTTTTTTTTGCCATCAATGTAGAACCCTCATTTAAAATGCTTGGATTGTGGAATATCAGTGGCTATATATAAAATATAAACTAAAATTTTGTGTAGAAGTTGTCAATTTATAAGCATTGTGTGAAAATGATTTTATGTATAATTTACAAATAAATTTCTTTGTTATTTCCCTGTGTATTTAATTTTTTAATATTTATTTTACGTAAATTAGTGCAATATAGTTTACTAATGTTTTGTTGGTATTTTAAGGTGATTGGAGAATGAAGACAAGAACTGAATGTTACAAAAAATGAGTTTTAAGAAAAATTTTTTTAACTTATTTCTCAAATCAAGATCAGTTTTATTTTGAGTGGTAAATATTTGACATCCATTTTTCTGGAAGAATAAAATTTAATACATCGCTTTGAAATGTTCGCAATATAAATCGAATTATACAAGAGAATTATGAAAAGAAATATTTAAGGTAGAGAAAGAGAAGCAGCATAATCGTGAAATTAACTTATTTTATTCCGCAATATTTACATTTAGTTTAATAATTCATAATCGTGTAATTAAAAACGTTAACTAATCGAAAATGTTTCTATTAGTTTGAGGGTAATTTAATAATTTGATTAATCTATTTGCATCATATTGCTTTGCTCCTCATTGAGTTGCATATAAATTTCGTTTGACAATATATCTGGAGAATTTAGAAGTCAGTTAAATTATTTCGGTTTTATTCTGTTGAATTTGTCTATATCATTGTTCTATATCAAAATATTCCTGTAAATAATATAAATTTAATATTTTGCAAAGTGACTCTTAACCGTATATTAGCATTATTCAATCAACATCACCGATTTCTCTTGAAATGGATTTTTAATGCTGATTGACTGTTTTTTTAGAAATCAAAATCGCATTATCCTCCATGAATACGCCCAAACTGTCGTTATATTTCGTCGAATTTAATGGAGCTGTAGGTTTCAGTTTTTCCCATTATTTGTGCCAAATCCGTAACTCAGAACAATTTATTTAAAACTGAACCCGCCGCAATATCTGGAAATTCGAAAAGAAATTCCAATGTTAGAAAAATAGGGTGCATTCTCTTCTGGAGTATGTTAGTTTGTCATGTGTAAGAGCTGTATGAAATCGGTTAATCTATATGATCTTCTCTTTAAATTTCAGAATTTCACGAGCATGATTTTTAAGTTAATGAATAATTTTAATACGAATTAAAATTTGTTTGAAATATTTATGATATGAGTGTTCAAAGCAAACCAAGATTAGTAATTATATTGAACTGCGGATTTATTTTAACTGCAAATTGGATGAAATATCTTAACATTTGCACCTATTACAGAGAATACTATCAATAAATATGTATGTAAAGATTTCTTTTGAATTCTTTTTTCGCATATGGATTTAATAATCAAATTTGGCAATCCAGTAGGTGAGCAATTCCAAAAAAATCCAGAATTTTAAATGAAAACGTATGATTTTTGAGTTCTTTATTTTAGCTACTTGATAGTTTGATGGCCAATTATCGTTTCTGTATTACCTCTATTACTTATTTACTAATTTTTGTAACAATTATATGGGTCATTTGTTAATTAAATCCATGTAATGATCTACAAATGAACTTAAACGAGGGCAGTAATCTCAAATTCATTGCTACTTTGATTGAATCCTCAGATTTAGATCTGACAGAGAGGCGTAGGCGAAGTTAAGAAAGGTAAAACAAATGCCAAATATGAGGGATATATAAACAATAAATACACAGTAGAAAGGAAATTATTGGCGATCATATAAACCTCTTTTCAATTAAATCCCCAGTCGAATTACTGACTTTTTGATATTAAAGCTGTAATTAAAGGAAAATAACAATGAATCTACGACTGATGTAAATGAAGCTTTTAAAAATTCATGAAATTTGCTACTATCTGTATTAGTATTAATATCAAAAGGAAATGAGTTCAATTATTCGTTTCCATCTCTATATAGACATACAATTTCCTTTTAAAAAAATAGTTTTATAGTTCAATGGTTCAGTCTAAATCTTGCAAGGAAAACAATCGTAATTCAAAACCTTCAACATTTCATTCTAAATTAAAATTTATCTTATCATTCATGGCATAAATTTTGGCTTCCATTTTCTATATAAGAGTTTTAAAAATATTTTTCTAGTTATTGCAGTATGCCTATCACAATTTTGTCTCAATATTCAAACTCAAAGGAGTAAAATATTTTGTTATTGTACAGAGGTTTTCGCTACTGCACATGGATATGAAATGTATATTTGTAATTATGGATACATTCGCCATTAATCATATGAAATCATTTAATATTTTTGACATCCCTCATATAAAGACATTGATTAGGGGGCGGAAGTTTGAATAGAAGTGTGTCAAATAAGGAGGTGTCCTCTTCGTCTGTCAGGAGTTTGAAACTATTAAATCCTTCCTATTTGGATCTTAGTTCAACTTGCTTTCAAATGGGATGCTGGACACAACTGAAAACCATAAATCTAAACCCCAATTACGATGACAAATGGTTAAGTAATATAAGTTTATATCTTTATACAACTATCCCATTTTTTAAAAAATATATAAAGAGGATTTTATCATTAAGAATTAGCTAAAGTAAGAAATTGAAGCAATGGTTTTTCAAATCACCATACAATTGCGTATCCTCGATTACAATTCTAAATTTTCCTATCGCTTTATATGATATGCTTTTATAATTTTTTTTAATGTTATATTTTAGACGTTATTGGAGAATCGAACGTTTTAAATAGTTTGTCGATTGCATTAGAATACTTAAATGAAATTCTTTAAAAGTGTGTGGATTTTAAGACGTCTTTTTAAACAATCTTTATCACTGTCTATTTTTATATTAGTCCTTGAAGTAAAATATTATAATAAGAATTCACTCTTCTCTATTTGCTTTCCATTATGCTGAAATGCCATCCTGAATTTCTTTAAAAGTTGTATTCAAAATTTAATTAGATATGAAGTTATAGAAGCTCATAAGTGAATTCTTTTAACTGAAATAGTTTGGTGACTTGATAAATAATGCTATTCACAAAATATTAAAATCACGTCTTTTAGTAAGTGGATTGAATATAAACTCCACCTAAAATTAAAAAAATTGAATCCATTTATGTAATTGAGTTTTATAAATTTTATTCAATTCTTTTGAATTATTCGATGCAGATAATGTGATTTTAAACGCACGCCCTCTTTCTTTCAAGAATTTTAATTAAGGTATTTAGAACAATATTATCTAATTGATTTATGCTTGTTTTTATGCGTTTTTTCTTGGATTTTCATCTTGTTGGCATTATCACTCTGTTTATAAAAGAATTCTAAATGTAATAATAATTTTAGTGAGAAAATGATTTTTTTCTATGTACTTGCATTAACCCAGGAGGATGCGCGTTCTATGATGAAACACGAGAATATACCGAACAATTTAATGAAATAAAATATTTCATTACATTCAAAAATATATTTAGGATTCTATCACATTATGCAATTTGATAATCATAACATTTATTAAATAAAACAATTTAGAAATAACGATAAATTTAAGAATAATAGTAAATAAAAAAAATCGCCTTTTTTTTGGGAAATCAGTGAGTCCGAAAGAATTGGAATCATTGACTTCTATGAGATAATTTTGTTTTCGATTTTTGAATGCTATTATAATCGAAATTAGGAAATACTTTTATGATAAAATTGATAAACAGCTAATTAGGATAAAATTGGGCAAAAAATTGCTGTCTCTATGAAACGAAATTATTGCCCACTTTATCGTTTGATTCAAGATCTTAATAGAGAATCGAACAATCTTCTTCAGATATTGGCAACCCTATCTCTGTTTACGGTATACGTCAATTTTTTTCCATCATATAGCAGATTTGAAAACAAAAATTCATTCCCATGAATATAAAGAGATTCTGTGCATCATATTTATTACAATAATTTGTGTGTTCGAAAAAGAGAATATAATCTGACTCAGGCTCCGAACCTAAGTATCTTTTATAATGTATGCAGATTGGACTATTTTATTTCATCAACAAAATGATGCACGGCCGTTATAGAGATGATTGGGAACTGAAAATTGTGTATACAGATTGGATTATTATAATTTATCGACGAAATGATTCGTGACGATTATAGTGTTAGTTAATAATTAAAAATTGTGTACTGAAATCATTTTACGCATGATTTTTTACTTAATTTGAGGATCTCGTAATTGATGAAATAAATGTTACTAACCTTAAGGTGTTTGTTTTATGTAACAGCGATAGCTATAGTAAAAAAAGAATTAATTTTTTAAAAAAATTTAAAATTGGCAAGTTTTGCCACATTCTAAACTTTTCGAGCTTCATAAGGGAACATATAAAATTGATAATCAATATTTTTTCTCATCCCATTTTTCAACAGTTTTTCTATTTTTTGCGATATGACTGAATGAAAAAATTCTTTTGGAACCGGAAACGGAGCTGAAAGATTGATTGATTTTATGGGGAAAAATTATCAGCTCTTAAAAAGGAAATCCTTGCTTGTTAGTAATTGACAGTCAGCAAATTGCATCCGTTTTGATTACTCTAATAAACCTCAGTCATTACGCACGTTCATTACGTAAAAATTTTTCAGAGAAACAAAATGCTGCTCTACATTTTTCTTCTTCTCGGAGCATGGAAAGGTAACTTCTTTTATATTATTTTTATTTTTAATCAAGTGAATTCAATGACTAGTTAACTTGACAGTCGTATTAAACATTTATTTATTGGATAAACTGAAAATTATCTAAATGATAATGATATCTTCGTAATATAACTATTATTTGATGCTATTTAAAGAAAAGAAAAAATGCAGCTGCAAGTAACAGATATTAACACTAAACCTACCGGCATTTCACCGATACATTGGAATTGCCATTGGAAGCGGTCATTTGACCGGCTCGTGGTAGCTTTAGTGTTAAAGGAATAATTTAAAAATCTTTAATTATTAAGTTATTTTAATAAAGTTTTTTCCTCTTTCCTGGGTTTATTATGAACCAAAACTGAGTTAATGATGCACAAATAAATTTGAAAAATTGATGGTAAAAAAAATTCGGTGAACAAAAGTTCATTACATATGAAGGTGAAGGTGTTTTAAATGTTAACGATTTTCAAGCCAGATCATTGGATCTACAGTTGTCAAATATATTTTGGACGATGGGATGTGTATCTTTGAAATGTTTGAATGTTTATTAGAATTTAATTGTTTTAAAGGGAACCGAGATTTTAATTCCAGTTTAAAATACAAATATTTTTTAACTATACCAATTTAGTTACCTCGCAATTTTTTTTGAATTATGGCCTTTTTTAAATAAAATGTTTTTGCCTGACTTTCAACAATGTGTTTCATTGTTGCAATGAAATTAAAATCCATCTCTTCATTTTATCAAATATTTAATTTGTGGCTTTCTCCATAAGAGTAAATAAAAAGCCAATGAATAAATATTATATTTTTCAACTCAATATATAAGAATAATAAGAAAAGTCATATATGAAACAAATGGCGAAATAATCCTGCATATTCATTCTCAGAATATGTAACAAACATCAAACATCTAATTTTTTTTAAATACAGCACATCTTATTTAAATTTCTCAAATTGATTTTTTATTATCTTTTTTTAAAAATATTGCTGAGAAGTCAACAGAAAGATTCTACATTTAGAAGACAGATTCTGTTTAGATCAGAATAGTTTACATTACAAATAAGAAAGTGAAGTTACAACATTGCGAAAGTTAGAAAATAGACGAAATTTTTAATAGAACTATGATGTCATGGGAGGTGACTCTATTAAGAATGTTCATATATTCAATAAATAGAGCAGGTGTAAGGCTTAAATATATGTAACAATTTGCACTTAAAAATGTTTTTGAGATAATTATGAATATTAATTTATACATACTGTTCATTCTCGGATTCTAAAACCTTCCGCCTTTTTGCGCATGCGTCAGGATGCGTTTATTTAGTAAAAATACGGATGAGAGGAAAGAGGATATGTTTACATTTAGCAATAAAGTGAGCTTGGATTACACGCGGACTTAGGAGATAATAACTATCTGAAAAAGATACTATTTTACAATAAAATACTTCAGAGTAATTTTTTTTATTAATTTTGAGAGATCTAAATATTAAATTTTGATGAATAAATGGAAAATTTCTGTGTTTAAAACTTATGTTTACGAATTAAATTTATAAAATAATAATCATTTTAAAAAATGAAAACACGTTTAATTTGCTATTGAATTTTTAGATAACATTTTGAAATTTACAATGGCAGATAATCTCAAATTTAATGATATTGTATAAAATATTTTTCGGGCCAACTTTGAAAGACTTCCACCACTTGAACCAGCCATATAAGCAATTAGCATGCAATTTTGAGTTACAATAAAATATCAGAAACGACACGACTCTCACGTACAGATGAAGAAAATAAAAATAATTAAAAAAAAAACGAAAAATCATCTAATAGAGTTGAAATCAAGTTAAAAAAATGAACTCCCCTGGAAAAGCACTCATAATTCCGCATATCACCCCTTAGCGAAGTAGAAAGCTAGAAAAGTGGCAGTCTTGGGATACTTAAACGAACAGTAAGAGATTTGATTGAAACTAAGTAGAACTAATATATTCGATGAATCAACTGGTTGCCAAAGGCGGCTAGTGAGGAATAAGAAAGTGAAGTTACAGCATCGCGAGAGTTATAAAATTGAGGACAACTACATTTTTCATCACCTTGTGATGTTGAAGGATTTTATTCCATTAAGAAGGTTCAATTGCGCAATAGATAAAACACTGTAAGACTATTATAGTAATGTGGCTGTAATAAATATAAAATTTTTTGAAAAATCGCTTTTCTTCAGGGAATCAAGAATATCAAATTTATGCGTAAGACATTTTATAGAAATTAAAGACAAAAGAAATCTTCTCAGCAGACCTGCTGGTAGCCAAAGATGGCTAGTTTTTATTGAAGAATAAACAATTCTTTCTCATGTGTTCGTGTAAAATTTAACTTTCGTGTTTCAATCAAGCAGAATTTCTTATTACTCAGGAACATTGGGAAACGACGACATATGCCAGGAACCTCGATATCGAGCTTGCCCCATTCCACAGCCGTGGAGATTCCCGGAAACCAAGCCTGACCTTGATAGAATATGCATGTGAGTATCTCAACTTATCGATTCGCCTTTTATTTTTACTTTCTCGCATATGAAGTGTGCAAAAATAAAGTATTGTAATTGCCAAAATATTTGAACGCGAGACTTTTCTGAATTTCTGTTTCAAACCTCATTGAGATTGACAAACGCATTTTTAAAATTATGTCTCTATCTATTTATGAGTATATTTCGAAGACGCTTTGAGACAGACGGAATGTGTAGATTTTTATTAAATTTTGAACAGAATCCACTGACCGAAAGTTTGCTGTCTGAGTGCAAGTGCACACTATAACTACAAAACATAAAGAGAATAGATATAGGAAATTTAGTATACAGTTTTAGTATCTTAAGTATAGATTTCTATAAAATTTTTAAAAATCAAATATATTAAGGAATTGATAAACAATCTGTACATTCGCATGCATTTAAACACAATAACTGAAAAGCGCAGGGACTTAGATGAATAAAATATGGCATGTGATCTTGTTATTGAACTTGCCATATTTTGTTATATTTTGGTTCAAATGGCTATACCATATTTTAGTTTGTCATATTTTATACTCTGTCATATTTCAGTTTGAATCGGTCTAGCAAAGGTGTCCAAAATGCTTTCTTCATTATCATCTAAAGCACAAAATCCTCATATGAGAAACTCTGAAAATGAAAATTTAAACAATCGTAGAGGCCACAGCTCTTGTGAATATCCATTATTTCTTAAAAGAAGCGACGGGAGAAGAGAAGGCTTAAATTCATTAGGGAGTAAGCGGAAAAATTTAGAGGTTATGTCCCCTCCCCCTTGATTGAAGTTCTAAATAATATAGAGTTTTCAGTCTGATCACGGAAGCAATAATCTTATGACACACACACACACACACACACACACACGATTTTTTAAAAAAATTTTACACTTCGAATAATTGTTTGAGTCAATAAACATGTTGATAAGAATGTTATAAAAATAATTTTTCATACAACTCCTGCTTCTTTAATCCAAAATAAACAAAATATTCGTTGCTAAACTGACATTTTAAATAAGAAAAACGACTCGCAGTTCTGCGATTAAAGTTGACTGAGATAAGAACCTTTGCATTTTTTAGACTATTCTAATGGTCGATTGAGCAAGAACTGTCACTCGGAATATAACGTTTCTTCGATGTAACTGCTAATTGGTCTAAAACAATTGGCTTTCGAATTTTTGGTCATGAGTGAATTTTTTGGTATATAATGGCAATATATTGAATTTATATGCATCTTTCAAAAATTTGAAAAAAGATGATATGAGCTTAAGCTATCCGTTTGGCTTAAAATTGTCGTTTTCGATAAAATAATCGAGATTTTTTAAAAATTAATTTTGTGGTCAATTTTATATTTTTTTCTAAAACCGGCTACATTTTTACTGTATACGAATTACAAATGAAATTACAGCTGTTTTATTACCTAATTAGCATTAGTTTGTGTTAAATAAAAACTTTAAATGCGTTTTCTGATAAACGATATTTTTGAAGAAAACTCCCGGCGGTAACACTGATTTCACAAAAAATTATTCAAATATTGATATGAAATCTTTTGAAAATGTTCTATAAAGCTTATTTTTTTGTTTTACCTCTAAAAAAACTATGCTCAATATTGAATATAAATGATATTTTTAAACATTTAAATGTAAATAAAAAGTATTTTTAATGGAAAAATTACCAGTTTAGTAATTTTGTTTAACTATATTAAAAAATTATTTTGAATAAACAAGTAATATTTTTAGAGCATAACATAGACAAATGTTATGAAAATGTACTCCTGCAAGAGTTTTTATATATTTAGGCTGTAAGTTTGTCTAATCTGTTTTGTCCACAGAAGAGTGTAGCGTTTTTTAGTGTCTGAAGTATATAATATTGAACTAGTCGATTTTGGCGACCAGCTTGTTCCCTCAGGTTATTGACTTTTTATACAGTAAAACAATAATATAAAATGCGCTTTTATTTTACAAAAAAAATTAGCGTGTTATTTGATCCGATTAAAAGATATGAAATTGATCGAATCAGTCTACTACAAATTATTGGGGTGCAATAATTTGTAGGGAATTTTTTCTTTGTGGGGTGCACTTAAAAATGTTTATAAAATAAAAGTGGAAGTGAAGATCCTACGGCGAAAGTAATGACTAAAAAAATACAATTTTTTAAACTCAATTTTAATACTGGCAAAACATGCGAAGGAATGATTAGAAGGTTGATTTTGAAGTTCATCATAATTTTTGATTCATATTAAAACAAAATTAGATAGTTTAAAGAAATTGAATGTAAAGAAAAAAAAATGTATGGAAATGAAAATGCAATTATTGAAAAGGTAACATTTTGAATTTTACGATAATGCAAAACTATTTTTATGAGTTAATAGATTAAAATATGAAAATCAATTTCCATAAACAAATACAGCAATTATCCATTTGCAGAAGGTTAAGCCTAATTTCGCTGTCACTTAAACAGTGATTCTTATCATTAACCCATTCAATACAAAATTTAATATAGAATTATAAATATGATGTCAAGACAATGAGACCTATTTTAGTTTTATAGTTTGCTGAAATGTTGTATTATTTATTTCGCATGCAAACAAATAACAAACAAATGACAGGCAACGAATTATTTTATGAATTAGGAGCATCCTCTCTCGGAGTTTTAACAAATATTTGAAATATGAAGACACCTACAAATCTGAGTAAAACTTATTGAAAGTTACTTTCTCATGAAATCATTTCTATTATTTCAATATCATCATGAAAAGGAGACATCTCTCTCGCTATAAAATTTGAATAACAATGAGTTTAATTGTTTTATTTTATTTTGTGTACTTAAGTTGTTCAAAAATATTTCAGAGGATACCTACAAACTACTGATTGCATGATAGATCATTTAAATAAATGCAACCCTGAAGAGGATTTATGGCGAAGGTATTTCCAAAACATGAAAAACGTTTCAGAAGATGCATGCGACAAGGACTCACAACTTCATTTGCGTAAGATACTACATTTTTCATTTATTTGAATTAAATATACATACGGCAATTTACATTCTTGAATTTTAAAGGTATATAATTAATTCAGCAATTTCATACAGCTTTTTTTAAATATTGTAATTTTCATTTTAACAATAAAAGAAAGCATGTTTGATTATCAAATTAAGCAATACCTGAATTAAAAAGTGCATTGAACTACAAATGTTATTAATTAAGATAAATTATTTACGATTTATATATCTGATAGTTAGTAAATGAATTGCAAATTTAACATTTTCTATTAGGAAATTTGGATAATGTTTCATAAATTCTCTAATAATTTATTTATGGTTGCGCAGAATTCATAAAAATTATGAATGAATCCAATTATGAATGAATTATTTGTCAGCATCACTGCCCAATCGATGTAGAATTTGTGCGTATAATCTCAGAATTCCAGATATTTTTGGATAGTGAAATTAAACAAACTTTCTTTTATAGTCATAAGTGCATATTCTAATATTTAAAAAAACTAAGCGAAATTGCTGAATTAATTTAGGAATGGCATATGCCGTATTTGTCTTATATATATTGTTATGAATATTACTGTGTGATGTATGATGAATGTAATCCAATAAACTGGATAATAGGAAACAACGCTTTATTCCACAAATTTTCAAAAAAAAATCTAATTTTTTATAAAATTGAATATAATTTTTAAGATTCAAGTTTAAAGGATGAGAACTCTTTTTTACCTATAAAGCTTCTCTTAACATTCATTAAACAACAAATGAAATACAGTATATTGCAATGATGATATCTTACTGAATCTTTATAGTATTATACTGAAATTGTAACATTACTAGATATACATGGCGTTGAAATTAAGAAAGGAAAAACATGTTATAATTCACTCATGTATAATTATAATTATTTACTACCAGGCATATTACTTCGAATAATTACAGAAATAAATTTAAATTTCATTGTATTAAAACAATTTAATAACGCTTTCTGCTTATAGAACTCTTTGTTTAATATGCAAAAAACTGGCAAGAAATATTTAAGTTTCATTAAAAAAAATTATACCTTAATATGCGTATTATTTACTATGAAAATGCATGTAAATATTGCTACAGGAAATAAAATCATCGTCAAAATTTTAAATTCATTATCTATTTTTTTGTGGAAAAAAAAGGAAGCAAAAAGTAATTTTTAAAAATTAATTTCTGTTTAGTTCCTAACAGCTTATGACCGATTCTTCACAATAAAAGACGAATTCAGCATATTTTTTATATGGTCAAAATTCAAAGACATTGCGCCAAGCCTTTGTGCAGAAAGTAAAAAATTAAATCTGAAAGCATCCATATACTTTTGATCACACGATGTTTGTTGCCCACTTCTACAATGAGGGCTCCAATCCAACCAATCTTTATATATTTCGGATCTAATTGTGGGATTAAGAATTCTTTTGTCCTAAGACCTAAGTGTAACAATTGCTTGGTTATTATTAATTAAAAATAAACATCTTAAAGGATTTAATATAAGAATTAAGAAACTGTACGATGTAAATGTATAATATAAATCTTATATATATATAAAACCAATAAAGAAAACAAAGCCACAAGCAAGAGTCTAGTAAGCAATCTAACATTTTGTCAGACTTGTCTTCCTAACTAATCCTATTACTTGTAAACAAATAAACAAGGCAGAATCACAGATTAGTATCTAGTTAGCAATATATTTGTCAGACTTGTCCTCCTAACTAATCCTACAACTTGTAAACAAATAAACAAGGCAGAACCACCGATCAGTAGCTAGTTAGCAATCAATTTGTCAATCTTGTCCTTCTAATCTACCTAATCTTACTGTTTGTAGGTGTATAAATTTTGCCTCTCTAAAAAACTGACAATTTCCTATTTCCGATTTATAATATTTATTTAATGAAATGTGATACTACACTCTTAAGGATAATATCATTGGAATTACTTAATAAATTTCCTATAAATATCATTAATTTATATTTGATTGGCGCTTTTTAATATATTAA
>JAPMOR010036292.1:102281-161111 GCA_026543865.1 Argiope aurantia
GCTCTTCAAAATTTAAAAAAAAAAAGAAACTTTCAACATTAGGATAATCAGAAAAATAATTTTGCCTCTTCTTAAAATTCAAAAGTAACAAATTAAACAATAATTTAATACTAGTTATAGTAGTTTATTACGAGTTTCCCTCCTAAGTTTGAAAAGAGTAGAAATCCTTACATCACTCCGCCTCTCCAAATGAATATAAAACTTGCAGGCTCAAAATTCCTTGGATTATAATACTACATATTTGGATTACAATACCGATTATCAGACTGCAAAGCAAATTAATTCATCATATAGTTAAAACTGAATAAAATTGTCTGTTCGGATGATATGAGTGTATGTTAACGATTTGAGATTATTCACAACACACTTTGAACGTGTTATAAAAAGATGAAAACAACTGCAATCTTTAGGTAATTACAACTAAGGTTATTGAATTAATTATTATATCTAAATAGGGTGAATTACTCTGAACTTTTATTTACACTTATATTTGATGTTGGAGTTTTGCTTTGCAATATATTAGTCTTTGAACATATAAATCCCATATTTAATCACGCTGTTATGTCGAATCCCTATTTTCTTTATTAGCCTCAATTCTCTTAATATAATGTTCGAAAAAAATCTTTTTGCAGATATAGTCAGATATGATTACAGTTCAAATAAAATATTATTCATTGAGTTCTGTTGAGAATTTATAGAAATAGATCTGTTTTTAAAAAAGTTTGCTTTTAAATATCCATCAAATTTCTGACATTTTTTTCAAAACTGTAAAATCATATTTCCGTAACTATTTAGTTATCATTCTAGAATATTTATTTAAAAACATATTAGATTAAAAACAACATTTAATTTTAAGATACTTTAAACATGATAATCATATGAATAACTTACTTCATAAAAACTTTAAAAATCCAATCGTTTTAGAAACCCGTAGGTAAATTCTTCATTCTTCAGAAGACTGCTCTGAATTTCTTGAGCAGTGATAATATGGCCGCTTGTAAACATAAAAAGAAAAAACGTATTTAGATATTCTAAATTATATAAGCTTCCATCCTTTAATAAATGTTCTTTCAAAGATTTTTAAGTAGATTTTTAAATGAATTTGATGAATACTGTCGCTTATTAACAACTTAATGTATTTGTGAAACTAATTTAGTCGAAAAATGTTCTTTCTCATAAGTCTGCATTTGCCATTCGTCATCTTGATCTACTAAGTGCTGTTCTTTTCAGCTTAATATTAATCATTTGAACACTATATTATACTTACTTATTTTGAGTAGGAAAGAGTAATCCACATAAAATTGTTTATTAAATCATACTATATAATGTTCCTTTAAAAAAATCATATGATTAACTTATTTTCAGCGGTTTTCTAACAAAAACTTTATTATCATTATTCTTAATTTTCCTTTCTTGGTCCCCATAGGCATGGTAAGAAATCACTTCATATTTTTCTTGCGTTAATCAACATGTTTCACATCGTTCTTAGTCACCTTTTTACAATGTTCGAAGGTCTTCCCCTATAGCTTAGCAATTAAACCCCTTTGATTACCTTGTATTGAATTACCACTGCATTGATGCGCTGTTTTTTTGCAACTCGATATTAGATTCGGTTATTTTATTTTTCTGTGTTTTCACAATAGCCTTTTATTTTATTTATGTTATCTACCATGTATTTACTTGCTTTTATTTTATTTATTTTAATTCATTTAATTTTTTTTATTTTGTTTCCCACCATTTTTTGTTCAAACAAATAAGACAAAAAGAGCTCATTGTGTGTACCTTGATTTCATTAACCCTCGCGATACTGCATTTAATTTAATATGTGTATGGTCCCAACTAAAACGCAATGGCTATTCTCAAAAAAAATGTGAAATGCTGCTTCAGTAATGATTTTGCTTGTTGAAATTGCAGAACTCATATGTTTCAAAATTATTACAAACTCTTAATTTTTATTTCATATAATTTTAAAAACTTTCTTCGTTTGTACTCATAAAATTTTTTGAAACTTGTATTTTCCCTATCTTGTATTTGCCTTGTATTTCCCTATCTTGTATTTGCCAAACTTGTATTTGCCTTGTATTTTCCCTATCCTCACATATCCAACCGAAACTATTTGGGTGTGACTTATGCCCTAGGAACGAGGATGCGACGTGGCTTAGTAGGATTTATCTGTACCTAATAATATGATCCTTTGAGGGAAAATCTATCAAATAATTTACGATGATAAGTTTGAACAGATTGTTACCTAAAAACGTTTTATTTTCGCTTTTATAAACATTATATTGATTTTATCCTTAACATGGAACCTATACTAAAACCACAAGCTGATCCCAGTATTTAGCTATAATTGATACTACATTACCGCAACAATTTGGCAGCAACGAGCGCTTGTCGACAACTGAGGTGCAAATGAATGACTTGGCTTCTTGTGCTTTCTTGGAATCAAGGCTAATGATCTAAAACTTAAAGAAATAGTTGGCTACTATTTTCATTACGCTATCACCAATATTTGGGAGAACTGATTTGGGTGAATTAACTAATTTGGGTGAACTGGCTATTTACTCTATTATTTAACCATTTGATCTCTTTGAAATTGTAAAGGCTGATTATGCTATATTTGTTTTTATTAAGTGATCCTTAATATTATTCATTAAGATTATTTTTATTCTTTCAGGGTGATATCCCTTAAGAATATATGCTATGCATCCAAATCTAATGAGAGATGCGGATCTGATGCAAGAGACATTATTCTTGAAGTAAATAGAAGAGCAGGATTTCCTTTACATTGTTCAGCTGAAAGTATAACAGAGTTGTTGGTTCTTATAGAATTGGAACCTGAAGAAGAAACTTTATTAAATCAAATAATAGACAGAGAATAAAGTTTTCCATTTACCTACTTTCATCCTACATTTTATTTCAATCTATGTGTATTGACACTTTTTTTATATCAATAGAGACGATTCTTATATTTTTGTTTAAAAAACTTTATTTTTTGTTTTAGCAGAAACGAAAGATCAAAGGGAATTATTATCGATAGAATCAGTTATCAACATTGTTGTATAAGAAAAAAAAATCCAAGTCTTTTATCGATTAAGATTAGTTTTAAAACAAAACATTAGTAATACTTTTTTAGTGTTATAAAGAATATATTTTAATATTATCGTGCAAATGGTTTAGCCTTTAGATTAAGGCATTTTAAAGTAACTGAGGACTAGTAAAGGTATTATTAGCGTTCATTTTCTCTGCGATGATTGTAACGTTTTATGTTAATAGTTTAGTTATGTTAACGTTCCGTTTTAAAGCAACACTAGGGCTATTTTGGGACGTACCTAATCATTTTGAACTGCGTTCGGATGACGAGAACGGTCCCTGAGCTGGCATCCCCTCTCAAAACTTCAAAAAACATCAGTGGGGGGGGGGGCATTTGGCCCCGACACATTTAAAGTGCACCAGACCCTCTTACACCTCGGTTCTTCGGAGGTATCTAGTCTCGAGTCTGAAACCCTCCGGTTCCAAAACCGAGATCTTAGCACCAGGCCACCACGGCCCAATTTAGGTAAATAGCTTGTGTTACTATAAAGTTAATTATTTAAATGTTAAAATGATGCAAAAATCAGTTGCAGTTATCGCAGAAAAACATTAAGTTTAATTATTTTTTATGAATTAAAATTTTCAAGAAACATTTAAGAACACATTCTAGGCTTGTAAAATAAGTTTGTGCTAAATTTGGCAATTAGTTCTAAATATCTGTTTTATAGAGCGTAGCACTCTATGGGTAATTTATTTTTACTTCAGCTAATGTATTGAACGTAGTCAATTTAATGATATTGTCATGTTTCAAAAGCACGTATTTTGAAAGAGCAAATGAAAATTTCCTATAATATGAATCAATTATAATATTCATTAGAATATTTGAGATTAAACAGCATTCTACAAGCACTGAAACATTGGAGAAATGCAAAATCAAATTGTAACCGAAATATTCAATTGGTAATGTTGCAAACAATGTTAAAGCAAAGATCAACTAAATTAAAAAAAAAAAAAAAAAAATCATTCCAATGTCTCGAACGAGGATCCAATAAATCCTGTTAGTGATCCTACTAAGGTATGCGATAGACTGTATTATTAGTGATCCTACTCAGATAGACAGAGTCTATTGAATCCTCTAAAACTCTTAGTCTATCAGAACTATTTAGTTCAGGATATATGTAGCATATTAATTAGTTGTGCACCGTTGAAGTCAGATTGGAGTTCGCTTTCATCCTACTGTTCATCATCAATTCGAATTGACTTTAGCATGATAAAAATACATACTTTTTTTATTGGCTTAAAATATTTAACTGACTATCCAAAACAAGCCAGGAATTTGTATTCGGATAATCCACTGAATAAGGATGGGATGCAAGGTAATGGAGGTTGCAACATCGGTTTTCCGTATTTATGTAAAAGGTTATTAATATGAGAGGGAGTCTTTAAACTAAAAAGTAATAGGTATCTTTCGGTTCACTAACTCTGATTGATAAAAAGGTATTTACAGGTGTTGCTCGACGGTCATGGTTTTTTTCCTTCAATCTAGTCAATTTTTCAAAAAAAAAAAAGTAAAAATGAAGGATATAAAATTATTACTACTAAATTTATGTCATATCCAGAATAGAATATTTAACCATTATTTCTTTCTATATAATACGTGTTTTTAACTCAAAGGACAAAAAAGGTAAGGCTGTTATACACTTACTATCTTATCTTTGTAAAAAAGCGAGGATAATATTTTGATTAATTCCACTAGATGTCCCAGAATATCTTGAGTATTAATGAAGGTAAGATGGTGTAGTCTGCATACTCATAATGATTGGATATCAGTTTCTTCTGAAATTAATGACGAATAAATTATGAAAAAGTGTCATTCCTGCTTTTTATCAGCAAAGAATAAAGCAAAAGTTTATTTTATGTTTTGTTTGGATCATTTGCATAATCCAAACAAGACATAAGGTTGCATAACATAAGGTGTGCCTAAATGAAAAAGAGACTACAGAGTTATATGTTAAGGAATTTTAATAACAATATTGTAATTACATTACATATGAAACAGTAGAGCTCTAAATAATAGCCATTATCTTTGAAACACTGATCCCAGGCCATAAAACCGGAGTGTAGGGCGGGAAAACGGGAGTAGAATCTCCCGGGTATCTGACGGTTAGGCACTCCTTGCACACAATCTTTGCTATAATTAAGCTTTTTATGGATAGTGCACCATGCCAGACAAAACTAGCCTACACTTATTTCATCTTATGGTAAATTTGTTAAGTGCACTTGCGTACATAGGATACATAGGATAATTGCTGTTTATGCTGATATGAATCAATCCATCAGGCAACGAACTGTGAAAACAACTCTCCAGGAATGAGGATATTGAAGTGAAACCGTTAACTACGCATGTGCAATTGAGAATACCACCAAAACCATTTATCAGCCTAATATATAACTCATTAGGGTATGATATAACGCTACCATAGCTAAGATATCCTCTTCTTTTTGGCATACTTTAGAAAAACATTTCACATAATGAAATTATGATCATGGTTTATTTTAAATGTTATTTAACAAAATAAATACGTATTTATATCTATACTTATAATAAATCTCAATGTGTGTGTTGGCGCTCTACAGGCCAGATCGTTCGATCTACATCTGCCAAATTTTGCATATGCATACCTTGGAGATCGGAAATATGTATCTGGGGTCCTTTTTTGAATTTTTAATTAAAATAGGAGTTACATAAAATATTTAATTATTAAAATTTTAACGAGGATTAAGATTGGCTAACCAGCTGGTGGCCAAAAGTGGCTAGTATTTATATAATAAAAACTATAAAGGGAGGGAAGAAAGTTCAGAGAAAGTTGTGCAAATGCGCGCAAGAGAATTTATCCGGTCATATTGACACTGAAATTAATAATGAAAATGATATCTGATATTTTAATGAGGATAATATATGCAAAACCAATAAAATTCTCGACTATCCTTTTTGGTGGTAGATGTCAGGTAAGAGTTATTGTGATATTTATTTATCTAATTACATTAAAAGCTAAAATGGAAAAAAAATGAGGGAAATTCTTAACGATAAATATCTCATCACTGATTTTTTTCGCTTATAACAAAGAAAATAAATTACTTTTCAGTTTGCAGTTCGTTAAATTTATTTCATAACATGTTTGAGAGAGTAAATTATGACCTGCTTAAATTGCGTTTATTTCTAAATGAAAATCTATACTTATAATAAAGCTCAATGTGTGTGTGTGTGTGTGTGTGTGTATTGGCGCTCTACAGGCCAGACCATTCAACCTACAGCTACCAAATTTGGCACGTATATACCTTGGAGGACGGGAATGTGCACCTGAGGGTTATTTTTTCGAATTTTTGATTAGAATTTTATTTATTTAAAAGTGAAGCGAAATTTTGGCGTATTTCTGCTATAACTTCCGAAAATATTACCACACAAAAAAGATTTTTACATGAAGTTAAAGATCAAAAATTTATCTTTTAAATGATACTAATGTTTTAATCTTAAAATTAAATTTCTATTTTTAATGACTTTTTAAATAAATATTTTAACTATATTTTTCAACAATTTTTTTCGTACAAAATAAAAATAAAATTTAAGCTGCACGAGCACGTTTCGCATTCATGGAAAATATTAGCTTTTTTCAAAGTGTTGCCATCACATTGATTAAAGCTCTAACTGAAAATAAATTAAATCTTTTTGGAAATGAAATCTGAAAAAAAATAATTTTCGGCACGTGTCTGTAGGAAATGAAACAAATATGAAATATTTTTTCTAAAAAATAAATCCAACAAAAATTATTTTATGATCTTTTACACTCTTTATATTATTAATCCAATAAATCAGTTTTATTTTAAGGCAAGTTTTGTTTAATATGAACAGGATAACCATTCAAATCAGGGCCACACAGCTAATTTGTAAACCTTTAGTAAGATACAGATCTGCTAAAATGGTCTAAATGGAAAATGATTATATTTTATGTAGATTCAATAAATGCTCTAATAAATAACGAATTTTTGATTTGGCATAAAGCTTCTGCTGTGGAAATCACGAATAACAAAATGTTCTTGAAACACTAATATTTTAAATAAAAAGAGTTAATTTCCGATCAACTAAATCAATCACTTAAACTGACTGATTTATGAAAATTTGAATATCACTATTCAATAAAAAAAGGAAAATTTTAGATTTTCCGTCGATCGTTTCAAAGAAAATACGCTAATCAGCGCGCAGGTTTCTCAAGATTAATTGGCCTAAAATTATGAAAATGTTGAGTTTTTCTAAATTTTTAACATTCAAAACTTCATAAATAAGTCTTAGTTGATCGTGCAAAATAGAAACATTCATTCATTTATTTAAAATTTGTTGTGTCCAGAATATTTCTCAGAATATGATACCTTAATGCATTAAATTTAGACTTCATAATTTTTGAAATATATTTATAGGCCGGAACAAAATATTATTATTGATTTCATTTCAATCCTTTTGAAAGCAAAACTAAAAACTGAATTTTATGCTGAATCTGAGAAATTTTTGTTGAATTATTCTTTGAGATATTACATAAATTATGAAAAATATTTTGTAGTTCACATAAGACCTATATACCTAGCGATTCTGTTTGCAATACTCATATTCAATAATAATAAATAAATAAATAACAATAAAAATGATAAATAAAATAAAACGCTTGGTTTTATTAAAAAATATCTTTATATTAATTGCGATTTCATCATTTCCACTTTAAATTAAAGTTGAAGTTTTACCGGAGATGACAACAAATTAGCAAAATATATATAGTAAATTGAACGAAACGATCTAAACAACAGTATAAGGTTGGTATGATTATCAAAATTGGAAGATTAAAAATGTTTTGTTTGCGAATCTATTAAGAGACCAGTTACTTAAAATATTTAATTGAAAATTGTAGCAAGCTGTAATACTGGCGAACCGGCTGGTCGCCAAAGGCGGCTGGTAAATAAATAAATAAAATATCGCGAAACTAAAAAAATCTATTAAATTCTTAATTTTTTCAGTCATTTTCTACAAATTCTAATTCGTTTTTTTTAATTTTTATTATTAGTATATCACTCTATGATGTTTTGTTTTTTGGACTTTTGCATATTTAAGTATGTCAGTGCAATATTTTAATACCTTAAGAGTTTCATTTGCAGTTAATCATTTAATTTAATTATGTTTTGAATTCTGTCTGGTTGTGAATCTGAGAAAGAAAAAAAACGGTGATTTCAAAATTATATAACAAGGAATTATAAATTAAGGGATTGAGTAGAGAAAATAAATAAATTTGAACGAATTTTCTTTTCTTTAGAACACTATTAAAAGTGTATGTTTATAAATTGTTTTTATTAAACTTGTTTAATTTTATTTCCAGAATCTGACATTTTTGTTTTCTTTGTTTAAACGGGAAATGGTATTGGCTTACTAATCAAAATTTTATAGAGAAATTGAAAACTTACGGAAATCTACATAAACAGACATTGTTTGTGAAATTCAGATTTCAGCAAAATTAAGGAAAAATGATAATTATAAAATTATTAACAAAAAAATAAGCTGCTAAAAATGACGGCAGAAATAAAGACAGGACAAAAAAAATACAGTGCAACATACAAACACAGAAATAACAGAAAATAAATATATATGTGTGTATTACTGCTCTTGGAAACAGTTGTTCTTGTTCTTTAAATCTAAATAGATTTTGATTTTCTTCGAGATGACGAATCATTCTCTGAATTTTCATTCTGGATTCTTAGGAAGAGGCAACACTACGAAACCAAACTTGTTCTAGTTCAGATTTTGGCTTTGTCATGTAGATCTAGAATTTACAGCAAAACCCAGATCTCATATTATTTATATATTGAATATGAATGCCATTGATCAAAGTTGTGTTTTCAAAGGCACAACATTCTGTTCTTCTCTAAACTTCCATCAGCTGTGATTTTTAACGGAAAAAAGATTTAACATTTTGCAGCACTTTTCCTGCACCTTATTTTAAACAAGTCTGCATATTTGAGCAACGGTTCATTGGCTGACGGCATCCAAATTTCGGGTACTTTTCTTAAATGTGATTACTTTTACAGCAGCAATGGAGTTGGAATAATGATGTTGGAAATTTGTAGAGTACCGTGAAGAAATTTGCCTCTATTGTTACATAATCAATAAGTTCTTTTCGCGGGTTTGGAATGACCTTCGTTTCTTTTCTGATGAATGTTTTGGATCGTTCTGTTGTCAGGCACAGGTCTGGCAGAAAGAGATAAGACCCCTCTCCCCCAAAGAAAAATAAATGCATCTAAATGGAAACATCTCGCCCGATCAAATCTACTGAAGCCTTACAGAAGTTGTCAAGAAGTATTACTGAAAATTGCATTGAAGTTTTGACTGCAGATCGATACTCTGAAGGCTGGTATTTCGAAGTGAAGTATACCATATGAAATTGCTTTACCAACGACTTATTTTTATAAAGACATTGAAGCATTTTTCCGGAACATATCTCAAAGGATTATTTTTATATGAAATTGAACGCTGTTAGAGTCCAATTCGAAATATTTTTTTCTTGGATGTTAAGCTATTAATATGAAATAATTTATTTAAAATTTCGTCGTATTATTTAATGTTTGAAAGAAATGAATTTAGCAAAATATTTTTATACATATTGTTGCAGATGAAAATCGAAAAGTGTATATAAACTGAGAAATAAAAGTGGAAGGGAAAATCTTACTTCAAGTTTAATGTCCAAAGAAATCTATTTTTAACTTTACTTTTAATTTTTTGGGGGTACTCATTTTGACAAAATATCCTGGAAAAGGATGTAAAGCCAAGAAAATGAAGGATTGAACACGCGACTATTGATTTACAAAAGCAGTGCTTTAATATTGATACAAAAAAAAACTGAATGTTTTGATGGAACATTAGAATTATTCTGAATTTTATTTTAACAATAGAAACATTGTTCCAGATTGTGTATAATATTAAATTAAAAGAATTATTAAAACTTTAGAAAAACTGTAAAGGTTGGAAGAATGAAATAGGTATCTCTAAAAAATATTTGCTTTTTCCAATTTTAAAATAATATAAAAATTATTTTTGTGAAATAATTCTTTCGGACAAGTAACTGAAAAACACTATAAGCTAGTTTAATTCTTAGTTAGCATATTAGTTAGTTAGATGTATAAATGTTTCCTAAGTCCTGTCGTGAGAAATATTGAAAAATATAGGCGGCCTCTAAGGAATATATTAAAAAAATATGAAAATATAAAAGATGAGTAAGTGAGCAATTAAAAAATATTAATAACTTAATATTAAATATTAAAAGCCAATTTTAATAACAGAAATTAACTACTTATTAAATCATAATTCTGTGTTTAACCCAATTACAGTAAATAAAAATTGTTTTAAAGTATTTTTGTGCAAATTTGTGTCGTTTCTCTGCAATTTTACGGGTTTACTTATTAATATAGACAATCCCTTCTCAATGTTCCATTTCACCTTTATTTTGGAGAATTCAAAGCTTTCTATTTTAGGAATTCTGTGGTTAATACTTTCAAGAAATCAATCTTCCATAAAAGTGACGAAGGTTTCTCTATTTAAAAATTGGTTAAGTAGTTAAAAATTCCATTTTTGGCAATTTTGAGTTACCCGCGATTGTTATGCTTCTTAATTTCGCGAATGAACCGGATTTTCTTTATTGTTAAAAATAAACTTTCCTTCTTTTATCTCTATTTTGAGAAATCAGAACTTTTCATTTTCGAAATTTTGCGGTTAGTGCTTTGAAGCTATCCATTTTGCAATAAAGCAACAAAGGTTTCTAGATTTGAGAATTGGTTCCGTATTTGAGAATTCCATTTTCGGCAATTTTGTGGATAAATCGCGATTATTATGCTTCTTAATTTCGTGAATGAACTGGGTTTACTTTATTGGTAAATGCAATCATTATCCTTTTCAATGTTTTGTCTCATCTTTATTTTGGAGATACCAATCACCCACAAAACCGAAGAGGGTTTCTATATTAGGGAATTGACAGTACTTCCGAAAAATGTAGGGGACACTTTTCGTAAGAGTAACACAATAGGATGTAAAAAATGCGCCATCTGGCGACCGAATGGAGCCGCAATTCTCAGCGAACATTCAATGATGGCTGGGGACTATAATGGTTCCCCCGAAGCACGTTTTCCTTGGAACAATTTATTGATTTTTGTTTCAATATTATCGATCAGCGTTTGTATATTTGTTGTTGAAAGTATTAATGTTCATATAATATCTTGTCGATCTATATTCAGTGTTTGATGAGAATAAAAAAAAGCTAAAAACTCATTAACGATTAGTGTTTTTTAAGAAAAGCGCAGTAAAACATCAAATTAAGATTAATTGTTAGGATTACCGCTAAAAATATAAAAAAACTTCACGTCACGGCGATATTTTTTATTATATATATTCTCGTACGTAAAAGGAATTTGCTGATTATCCCCGATTTGGCTATGAAATCTACAGCAATCTTGACTTTGGGATTCCTTCTGAATACTGAAATATGTGCAGAAGAATATGATTTGATTAAAGTGATTAGAATTTTATGTTGGAAGAGAAAAACTTTTGAATCATAGACACCATATGAAAATTATATATTAAATTTAAAAACCATTTTCGAGACAGTTTTATCTACGAATTATCTGAATAATATTAATAAAAACTGAAGCAATTCTGCTGTATGCAAACTCTTACGCTTTTAACAATAATGGTAATTTTACAGCAATTGGCTTGAATGTGTTTATGATATGGCCTATTATGTATATGAAATTTTTTTTACCTTCTACCTTCGGAGACGAATTTTCGAAAAATCCTTCTAATGAGCTATTTCAGTTCATTTTCTGGTTCAATGAAAAGTATTGATCTAGAAATTCAGGAAATTCCAAGCTGAGATTCTGTAAAATGTGTCAATTTGTGTAAAAATAGTGAAAATTGCAACAAAAAGCGAAACACTCTACAAAAATATTGTATTGCACTTATTCCAATTTTTTTATACACACAACATACAGCTATGGTGAAGGGAATGAACTAGAATCTAAGAAATATATGCATTTTCAAAAAAAAGTTATAGATAATAGAGTATTTCTGTATTGAAATTTTCACAAAATTCATTGTTGAAAATTATATTAGGCAGTTCTAAGAGAAAAATTTCTCAGTTCAAAGTTATATCCCTAGTTTATTGCCTTTGGAACAATTAAGGAAACATGTATGCAAAATTTCAAGATAATATATTAATAGGTTTTAAAAATATCAGGTTTTGCGCATGAAATTTTTTTACGAAATCCAAGTTTTTCAAAAAATTTATTTAAAGTTTTCATTTGCGTTGCACTAAAAATGCTTTGTAAACATAAACAATGTTCAAAAGCAGATGTAATCCTCTTGGCAGAAAAACTACTGAAAACGTATTCTAATACTCGAGTCTTGCTGATATAACATATTATAAATATGAATTATGATCCAGGAAGGCATGTATTTAATAAAATGTTTGGAAAACATTTAATTTCTGGTTTTGTTTTCAGCTACAGTAGTTTATAAAACATAACATATCTCTATTTTTATTTATCATAGAATTAAAACAAACTCAGATTTGGAAACCCAAATAAATAGGTTTTAAAATAAAACAATTAAAAATTGTGAATTTTGACCAAAAACTACCTTTTAAACACAGATAGATATCGTGATGTTTTTGTTATCTGATCAAATATATATATGTACTACGGTTGATGTCACTTATCGAATATTATTACCAATCTCGGTTGTTGTTATTAAAAATCGATTTTAAAGTTCAATTATTATTAATAAGAATCAATTAATCACTTTGACCTTAAAAGATCGATGTATATTTTGTTTGTTTTTATTAATGATCGAATTTTCTTGTTACATGCTGTGTGCTGGATATCTCCGATTTTATTCTAACTTGATGCTTTTTATTACTTTGTGTATCAATAGCGATAGCTTCTTTTGCAGATTTTGAAACCATTTTTTGGAATGAAGTACATTTAAATGCTATAATTATGCTGGTCAAAAATTATTTCTATAATATTTAGTTCCCAAATTTCCATCACTTTTAAAGCCTGCCAAAATAAAAGATTTAAATGGATCATTAATGGTATTTCCTATTTATCATTATACTATGTGTTCCATAAAAAGAAAACATATCCTGAATTTGGTTCCTAACGTTAAATAATGATTTGCACATTGGACTATTATAATTCATAGGCCACATGATATTTGAAGGTTATAATAATGATTAGGTACTAAAAATTGCATATTGCATGTATAAATCATTTCACATATTTTTTAAAATTTATTTTATTGGAAAAGTGGGGCAAAAATGCATCTGCTGCACATTTTATAAAATGAGTTAATGATTTTAATGAAATAAATGTTATTGCTCTAAAGCTAATGTTACAATAAACGTATATAATTTAATATTTTAGAGAAAAATAGACAACTTTCTCAATTTTCACTTTCTCTTATACTTAGTTAAAGTATAGTAATCGTCAAAAAATTTGAACTCGAGATTTTGGCGAATCTCCACGTTTCTTACTTCTCTGAGTTCGAAAACATTTTTTTATAAAATGTTCGTCCATCTGTCTTTGACAAAGATAGCTCAAAAATACTTTGACCTAGACGGGTGAAATTTGGTATACGGTCTTAATTGCAAATTTGTAGATTTCTAACAAATTTTCAGTAAAATACTCTCAGAGAAAGTCTGTCTGCCCGGATATTCGGATATATTTAATACTACAAATATAAAACGAGAGCTAGATAGATAAAATTTATTTGGTGCACAGATTTAATATCTATATTGTAGTCACCTGTCAAATTTTGAGCCAAATTTCACAAGGGATTAGCTGTCTGTCCCTCTGTACTTTCAAAAGCATGTAAACGTGATGACTCAAATAAACAATGACTTAAATATATGAAATTTCGTACGGGATTTTATAACTACACTTGTAGTTCTGTGTGAAATTTTTGTTTCAAGCTGTTGGGAAGAACGCGTCTAAGACACAAATTCGATATTCACATGCTATTAATCGCATGCCAAGGATTAATCGCCGAATAAATCACTACCGATAGATACTGTAAAAATTCTATATTCACACCAAAAGTTAATATTTCGTAACTATTGTACGACAATGCCATTCAAGGCGTTTTCTAGAATACCACCTTTGTTATAGAGTGCGCGAGAAAGTTTTGAGAAGACCATTCCTCCTTATTTAATGACATTTCAGCCTTATATTGAAGCAAAAGATAGCAAACATTTATTTTTTCCTAATTTCAATGCTAAGAATTCGTAATTTTTTTGCGGTGTGCAGATGAGAAGAAATCTTTTGTTAGAAACGAAATCTTTCCGGTGTCCTTGAATGATTCATGATTGCTACTATGGAAAAGAAGTTATCACCTCATGAAAGGGAAATCGCTGCCTATTAATAATCAGTAATTAGCATCCGTCTCGATAAAGTTAATAAAACCCGAGTCTAAATTTATTCATTAAGTAACAGGTTTTCAGAGAGATAAAATGCTGTTCTACATTTTCCTTTTTCTGGGGACTTGGAAAGGTAACTTCTTCCACATTATTTTTAACTCGCTGCATTTAGCATTTATTTTCGCCGCATTAATTTTATGCTCACTGCATTATTTTAAAATCTATTAATAATAAATGTGAATGGGTGTGTGTTGGAACTCTACATGCCGGGCAATTTAACTAGTTTAACCAAACCTGTGCAGCTCTTTAAAAAAAGTGTGAGTAAAAAAGTGTCCTTTAAAGTGTCCGGATTTTTATTTTGAAATTAAGTACGACAATAAAATTATAAATGCCTGTCGTTATAGAAAAATGATTTCAAGTGCAGGAAATATTTTTTTTCATATAAAGGTTTTACCACGATTTAGATTTACTGAAAATCATTTTTTTTCAAAAGCAACACCCTCTTTCGAATACATATATGATTTCTCGAATTAAAAATAAGTGGGCCGCGGTGGCCTGCTGGTAAAGTTTCGGTCTCAGAAGAGGAGGGTTTCAGATTTGAGACCCGATTCCATCGAAGAACCGTCATGTAAGCGGGCCTGGTACACGTTAGATAGGATTCGTGTAAGTCTGTTTCAGTAATATAGATCTAATGCATATCAAAATGTGAAAGTTTTTTTCCACACAAACATGAACTTAAAATTTATGGTTGAGATATTGAATAGAAATTAAACACATTCAATCGCCCCAAGAAAGCAGATGATCGCCTAAAGCCTATGATTATTTAAAAATAAATATGCTGCTCTTATTTATTTTTTTGTATAAGATTAAACTCGAATGTTTCGTTAAAATAGGATTTTCTATGTTATAGGTGTGTTGGGAAAAGACGATATATGCAGGGAATCTCGATATCAAGCGTGCCCTTTACCGGATGGTTGGAGCTTTCCGAAGACCGAGTCTGATCTTGAACAAATATGTCCGTGAGTATTCCAAACAGTGCTGAGTCACTGAGTTTCACTTTCTCGTACACGAAGTGTACAAAAAGAAAGTATTGTAATTGCCAAAAAATATAAACACGAGATTTTTTTCGAATCTCCTGGTTTCAGACTTCATTGAAGCACGAAAAACGTAATTTTGTGAGCATGTGTGTCTGTCTATAAATTTATATTTCAAAGATATCTTGAGATAGACAGAATATGCCCATATCTATTAAATTTTGCACAAAATTAATTCATAGATTGTATATTTCCCTCTATGTGAAAGCAAATGAAGACGTTAACTACAAGATAAATGAAATTAAACAGACAATTTTATCATTGAAATTTTAGATCCTTATCAAGTATTTGAACAAACTCCGATAAATATTTAATAGTATATCAATCTGAGCATTCGTAAGAATGAAAAAAAAAACAATAATTCAAATGCAGATGTGATCTTGTTTCTAAAATCGTAATTCTATGTCTTATTTTAGTTTCAATCAGTTGAAAAAAACGTGACCAAAATGCATATTCTGCTTTCTTAGTTATACTAAGAAGTACAAAACGCTTATGTGAGAAACTCTGAAAATGAAAATCTATTCACTCGTAATTTTCACAGCCTTTCCGAAAATCTATCATTCTTACGAGAGGAATGGGGGTGTAACACAGTCATTAGGATGTATGCGAGAAAGTTTAGGGGTGACTACTTCCGCTGATTTAAATTCCAGACGATAAACAGAGTTCAAAATTTTGTCTTGACCGGAACTAATTTCTAAACAATTCGAAATAGGCTTATAATTCTAAATGTGAAAATGAATGAAAGAACCTAAAGAATTATAGATTATATTGTTTGACCAAATAAAAGTTCTACTGAAAAGATGGTGGGAAACTCTTTTTAAGTAACTTCATCTCAGTAATAGTGAATCAAATATTTTTTAATTAAGTTATTAACTGAAAATATTTTGCCAAGCAGAAGCAATTAATATATTGGTATTCAAATACAAAAATATCCATTTTGAAATACAACTTTACTACAAAATAATTGAAATAAATTAATAAAAAAAGCAAAATGCTACACTTTAGAAATAGAACTGACCGAGTTAGTTATGCTAGTTTAAATAAACTATTTTAAGAGATTTTAGACTATTTCACTGGCTCCTCATATGGAAAAATAAATTTATATTTAGATATGATCAGACGCATTTGCACTATTATTGATAATCGAATAAAAATACACATTTTTAACTAACACATATTTTTACAAGACTAATGGGACGAGTTTCTCCCTCCAATTTGCTGTATTTTCCAAAGTTTGAAGAATTTTGCTTTTAACATCGTATTCCTCTTTCTATTAACCTACTTAATACAAAGTTTGATGTGGAACTACAAATCAATGTCAAGACCATATGCCAAATTTCATTTTTAAACTTTACTGACATTTGGGTTTATGTAAAAAAAAACTGTATGAAAAATACATAGAATTATTTGAAGAATTGTTGACATTGCCTATAAATGATAAATCTTTGAAATGAAAAAGAGAAAGAACCTCCACTAATCTCAGTAATAGCTGATAATTTCATTCGTGAGAAATCATTTATCTTATTTCAGTATACATTTTTGTCAATATACAAGTTACATCGTATTTACTTTATGCACTTTAATTATAATATTGAATTCATTTTCAGTGGATTTATACAAACCATTGATTGCATGAAAGAACATTTACAGAACTGTAATCCTGAAGATAATTTAAGACGAAGATATCTTCAAAATTTAGGAGATGTTACAAAAGATGCGTGTGATAAGGATTCGCAGCTTCATTTACGTAAGATTTAACACTTTCCTTCTATTTAAATGAATGTCAAGTAAAATTATTTAACTTTAATATTCATTTAATACTTTCATTAATAATTTGATTAATTTTATTTGACCCTTGCAATCAATTCCTTAATTTTGGACTTTTTTTTGGAAGAATAACACAGTTAATGACCTAAAAGTTTGTTTGCTATAGAAGTCTAAGGAATTCTCCACATTTTGTATTCATGCTCATAATTAAAAAGTAATTTTTAATTTGCGACATTTTTTTCAGAATTAGAATGAATGTTTTAAACAACATATATGAATTTTGACATGGACAAGGACATTTAATGCGAATACACAAAATGCTACCTCATTCATATGAGTAATTTTTCAGTTACATTAAGTTTTCTGTATTGTCTCTAAAACGCTGCATTTGGGGGTGCGTTTACAAATTTCAAAATGTCTATATATTTATTTATTTAACTTTCAAATGCTATTGATTAAGCATTTATTGTATCAGTTAATGTTTGCCACCTTATTGTTATGCTAGAATATAGAAAAAATTTTTGGTGATGTCAAAAACTCTCACATTTAGAATTTAAAAAATGTGCCGTGATATTTTATTAAAATTTGTTGCTTGTTTAAACTTGGCGAAAAGTCTATAGCCTTGTATATGTTATAGTAAATGTAATTAATTAGATGGTTCTGTATAATTACCAGTCATTTTTCATAATAAGAACTACTCTTATTGATGACTATGAATAATCCCTGGTAATTATATACAAACACCAATTAATTACATTTATTATAACATCAATAGGAAATCATAAATAATACTGGAATTTTACTTCCTTATAAATGTTGTATTTTTTTAATTTTAAACTTCATTAAAATTAATTTAAAGTTTTAATTTTAAACTTAAACAATTTAATATTCAAAACAATCTAATAAAATCAATTCTGTTTACAATAAAGGCATCAAGAACTCCAAATTTTGTAATAAGAAAAAGGCCATTTCTATTTATTTATAATTTTTTGTTGTTTGTCTTATATTTTCAAGATTTTTTTACAAGAATCTCCAATTTTATAGAATTACTCTGCCGCAATAATAATTATTATAAAATTATTATCAGAAGTAAAATTAATTTTACACATAGAAACAATCTAAAAATACAAACAATAGTTTGTATTTTTAGAATTTAGATTTTAGAATTAGAATTTTAATGATTCATGACATTAATAATCCATTAGCATTTTAGATTACCGTTATTTGCGCTGGTATAAAATCACACATTTCCCATTTTATATTAAGTGGAGAATAGAAGCGGTTAAAATAAAGTTTTAAAAAATATATTTCGTTCTGTAAGAATGCAGAGACGAATAAACCTTTTGGGAAATAATTTTTTTAAAGAATTTCTTTTAAGATAAAGAAAAAAAAATTAGAAAATACCACAGGAAATTTTAAATAAAATAATTTTTTTTCAAGATGTATTATGTACAGAGAAATCAAGAGATTATAAGGGATTTTTAAAATGTTTGTATTAATTTTTTTATATTAAATAAGTAATCGTGATTTATCAAATAATTATGTATTGAATTACCAAGCTAGTTCTCAAATTTTTAAATATAATTATGTCTTTCTAGCAAATTATACTTACATGTATTTTTACAATTTTTTGTCTTATTTATAAATTTTATAATCCCACTTAATATGTTTTGTTGATAAATGCTATGTCCAGTTAATTGAATCCTCTTGCTATGGATCCAATATAAATTTCCAATTATTAAAGTTAGTTATGGCTTAAAGACATTCTATGAAATAATTGTTCTTCTAATTATATAATAATTACTGTTATATTTACATTTGATTTTAAATTTCTGTTCATATCTGAATAAATTATATATGCGAATTTTTATTGAAATAAAACATTACCATTATTTCCTGTGTACTAATTGATTGCCAAAGGCGTATGATATGTAATAAATAACATTTCTTATTGACATGACTAATTCTCTCTTTTTAACAGGAATCGTTCAAAACATTGACTGTTTCAATGAGGTAGTTCAAAATGATTCTAAAATATGCTACAAAGGCATTGATAAGAAGACAGGAGAAATGATGAAACATATTCAAAAAACCGAAGCAGAAAAAGGCATTAACAATGAACTTTGGGAATCATTTCAGTGTGTGTAAGTATGATGGAAATAAGTTATTTCATGTTTTCATTTCAATTGCAACCGCCAAGTAGTTTGCTCATATTTATCTTCCATTTTTTTAATAAAAAGGTATTTAAACGTTTAAATATTATATTTTTAATCCTTAAAAGGCCATTCCTGCATTCTAAATCTATGAATGCATTTTAAATTTTTTTATATTTACAATCTCTTCTGAACGGTCATATATATATATATATATATATATCACGATAGCCAATTTAAATAATATTTAGAAAATAAAATAATCAATTGAACAATCTATCTATTTGTCTGTCTATACAAAGCAGTGTGTGCTCCCCTTTACTTGTATTTTTGTGATCTTTTGTCTAATCTTTGCGAAATTTGACACGTGTTCAGCAAAATCAGAGATAAGGGCATTCAGCTTTTGAAAGTTAATAATTTTATTAAAAATGAATCAGTATTTTAGTGTTTTTCAGATTTATTATTCAGAATTATTACCTCACAAAAATAATTTCTTTGAACTACAGTTTCTGCCCAATTTTGAAATTCAATGTGTCAAGATTTAACGCCAATATTTGGTTGCTATTTATACTATTTTGCTGCATTGTCGGTACTTTTTTCTCTGCTTGGGGGCAACTGCTGCTTATAATTGACTACTATATTTGGCTATAATTAGTACCACGTTATCACCATTATATGGGGATAACTAGCTTTCAAATTTTAATTTCATCCAAATGACGGCAAAGTAAAAATTAGAGAATTTTTTCAAGTCATTTTTCATTTTTTGTTTTGTAATTTCAAAAATAACCATGCAATTAACGATAAAAAATTTCTTTACTACTAGGCTATGCACTACCCCATTATTATTTTCTTTTGTTCGTCCATTATTGACATTTTTCCTTTAGCGACTAATCTAATCTGTTGGGATGGGATAATTTACATAATTTTATTTTTTTTATTTATATTTTTGAACAAATTTTTTTAAATTTTAATATTACATACAGTATATCCTTACTTTCTCATTACTGACAAAACTTTTTGATTGTTTTCTTGAAATCTCATGTTGATATTGCCTTAAAACTCTCAAGTTCACGTTTATGAAAATTTAAAATAATCATAATGAAATCTGTAAAGTGATACGAAATTAATTTCTGCGATATTTATGAATTAAAATTCAAACAAGAAAATAAGAAAAAAGAAATGTAAGCAGAAATTAGTTTTGGATTACATATTTTGAAAGAAAGAATTATTTTGCCTTTTGTTTGGAAAAAATTGTTGTTTGTATTTGATGCATAATACTAGTCGATAGATTTTAACAAACATATTAGAAGACAAACATATTAAAAATGTATTACATAATATTTTAACTATCCTTCCTTAATTAATTTGCAAGGATATTTATTTGAGATAAATACTAGGAATAAGAACCAAATAAATGATATAAATAATGTTCGCTTGCGAAAGTTTTAACACATTCACCCTTAGAAAGTTTGCCTATGCATATGAGTTCCCATAATTTTCACCGTTTATGTAACTATTCCGTAATACCTTGAAAAGTATAAAAGCTAGGTAATATTGAATTTGAATTTAGAAAGTGAATGCTACTATTCATTAAAATGATGTTCAAACCCTTCAGGTTGTCCTCCTTCGAAGTACTCTGCTATGCCACCAAATCTTCTGAGAGATGCGGATCTGATGCAGAAAATCTTGTTCTTGAACTAAACAGAAGATCAGGATACGCACATCATTGTCAATCCGCAAGCGGAGAAAGCCTAGCTGAGCTTTTAGCTCTTTTTGAATTGGAACATGAAGATGAAGCTTCCTTAAAACGAATTATGGGCAGAGAATAAAGCATTTCATTCACGTACCCATTTTTACTTTATCTTATACTTGTTGTAATAGAGATGGGTATTTCTTTTAGATTTTTGTGCTTTTTGAATTGCAGCTGAAGTGGAGGATAAAAGGCAATTAATGTTGATGAATTCAGTCATTAGCATTATTATGTGCACAATAAAATATTTTACTTTCTGTTGCATCTCTGTTGTTAATAGTTGTTTTTTGTTTTCTTCTTAGTCTGTCTAGCGCTGGTGATTTTCGTGCTACAAGTATCGTCCCAATGCTATTAATTGCTTTTTGCTATGGAGAACGCATTCCAATAAAAAAGATATTGCCATTTGAAATTTTATCACTGTAATCGTAACTGTTAGAGTTACACACACACACACATGCGAGCGCACGTGAGCACACACAACATGCAGCTGGAATGGTCTGTGGATGAAAATATGTTCTAAAATGTGCTTATCTTAAATGTGGTTTTTAAAGTATTCTTTCGTCTAAAATGATGTAGTTATATCACTCTATCATTCATCAAATTTAAAAGAATTGATAAGGAAAATTTGTCGATTATCTACTCCAGCTTGCTTCTGTTCCAGATGACAAAAGGGTTATGGGTCAGTATACTTCTGGCGATCGGGATTTGTCAGTAATCAAAGTGAATAACATTATACGTGATTAGCAATTTTATTTCAAATCACGAAGATTGGACGGTGTACTACTAGACAAATATTTGCACATAATGGTTTTTCCTGCATTTCCGAAATAAATGTCTCCATCTCAATTTTTGATTACTCCCAATTCATTTTTTCAAAATCATATATTTGCAAACTTTTGTTGATGAAAACGTGAAAATTTGTGTTCGCACAGATAAATGCAAGAAAAGTATTTGGCTTGTTTGCTCTTATGGTCTAAAAGTGACACATGGAAATTTACTTTTTAAAAACTGTACTGATCGCCTGCACTGAAACGAAAATGTTTTCTTACAATTTTCTATCTTATGTAATGAAATTTTGAAATTGAAATATATGTTTAGTTGCAATATTTAAGGAAATAAAAGCTTGTTCTAGTTTTTGGAAAATCCTCTATATGTATTTTTTTGTTTTCTGTTCGTTTGTGCGATAGATATCTCCAACAAACATTTTTATGTTATTTTAATGCGTTTTTTTTATTTCCATGGGTATTAATAGCAATATTTTCCTTTTTAAGCCTTCATAAACATTTTTTTGGAAATGAATTAATTCTAACATATTTCAGTTATGGAAATTGAAGATTAATGATGCTATACCTAAAGCCAAAACTGCCATCACTGTATAAGCTCTCACACGTAAAAGAGAAATAAAATAGACCAACGAATAAATTTCAAATTTTCTCATCGTATAGAAAGTATTGAAAACTTAGAAGAAATTGCTTTTTATATTATGAACTTCTGTGTATCATGTTTTATCATAATATCATGTATGCCCTCCGAAATAAATAAATAGAATAAAATATAAAAATAAAGGTAACCTGAATCAGGCTCCTAACTTAGATAACCTTCATCAGATGTATACAACGGACTATTATAAGTATTGTTTACTGAAATGATTTCACATTATTTTGCTTTAATTATTTACTTATTCTCATATTTCACATATTTTACTTTACTTACTCACGTATCTCATATATTTTACTATACTTACTTGCTCACTCACGTGTTTTACATTACTTATTTCTTCACTCACGCATTTTACATAATTTACTTTAATAGGAATATGCCGACGGAATTTATTGTCCGATTTTGATTAAATATGTCATAAGAAGTTACTTTTTAACATTTAATTCTAAAAGAAACTGAGCGAAATTTTAAAACTTTAAACAAGAAAAAAAAAGGATGATGTAATTTTTATGTCTTATAAATCCCATGCTGTAGAGGAAGATACCAATAAATGTTTTTAGTTCATTTCATTTATCAGAAGTTCGTCTTTTTTTCCCGAGATATAGCGATATAAAAAAAGAAATTTCGAACCGGAAACAAAGTCTTTCGGGCAGAATGTGTGTGTGTCCTTGAAAGATTTATGCCTGCTTTTGTGGAAGAAAAGTTATCACCTCTTAAAAAAGGATATCCTTGCTTATTACTCATTAATAATCAACAAATTGCATCCGTTTCGATAAAGCCAAAAATCTGAGACCAAATTAACTCATTATGTAAAACAATTTCAGCGAAACAAAATGCTGCTCTGCATTTTTCTACTTCTGGGAACATGGGGAGGTAAGATGTTTCACGTTGCATTTATTTTTAACTAGCCGCCTTTGGCGAGCAGCCAGTTCGCCAATCTTAGTGCATGTTAAAATTTTAATAATTAAATATTTTATGTAATTTCTATTTTAATAGCTTCTTCATTAAAATATTTCAAAACTTCAAATTTTGATAATCATATAATTCACTCATAATATTATAAAGGCCTTCAATCATAACGTAATATGTATCTCTCTAATTTTCTGTTAGCTCCCGTAGAATTTATGCTTTAAACTAAAGTGGAAATGATTAATCTGCAATTAATATAAGAATATTTTTTACTGAAACAAAACATTTTTTTAATAATATGATTAATGAAAACAGAGTCACTGAGCATTTAAACCTTATGGGCACTAAAGAATATTTTTCTTAATTTATGTAATATCTCACAAATTTCTCAACAAAATTTTCTCAGATCATCATGAGCAGATCGATTAATTAACAATTTCAAATGCATCAAACACTAAGAAAATAAACAAAATCGTTTAAAGTAATCGGTCGAAAACAGGTTAAAAAACTATTTAAAAAACGATGTAATTAAAACTATAAGCATATACAAAAAATATATGACTAACATAAATACAATTTAATTACAAAAGCACACAACTAACCTAAAAATAATTTAAATCAAGTCCGCATCCGTTGAAAATAGTTGTCAACAATCAGAACACAATGCGTATGCATGAATTTTCAACACCAGTTACGGTAACGCAAATGCGTTAATTTTTTTACGCCATTTGGGGTAACGCTATGCAGATTAGAATTTTTTTAATTTCCTGTATTCTGTTTTATTTTAATTCAAAAGTACTTCAGAATGAATCTGAAATATCGATTAATTAGCAATATTTTAAATGCATCAAGCACTACGAAAATAAACAGAATCGTTTGAAATTATCGGCAGAAAATATGTTAAGCCTATCCGTGTTAGCGTGGGAAAAAAAACTGAAGCCTTACTCATTTGGCGGTGGGGAAATGAAAAGATTTTTTTGGCGGGAAAGTTAGTTTTTAATTACTAATTAAAATTCTAATTAAAAATTCAAAAAAGTATCCCAGGTGCACATTCCCGACCACCAAGGTATGCATGTGCCAAATTTGGTAGCTGTAGGTCGAAAGATCTGGCCTGTAGAGCACCAACACACACACACACACACACACATTGAGCTTTATATAAATATAGATTAGCTACTTTCAGAGACTAGTTGCTTTGGCTGTCATCTTAAGCTCTATTATATAGTAATAGACGATAATGGATGTATGTGTTGGCGGCGGCCTACAAGTCAGAGCATTAGACTTAATTTTATCAAATTTAGTAAAATATAGTTTGGACGATGGGAATGTACAAATTGGAAAGAAATTTTGGAATATTTGTTGTAATTAATTATTTCAAAACTAAGCAAATTTTCAATTGCATTTTAAAAATAAAAGTATCATCTTTTTAACAATTCCAATTTGCAACTATTATTGCAACTTTCACTTTATTTTTGATAATTTTTCTTAAAAATATATTGTATCATAATTTTTAAAAATAGATGTCATTATTGCAAAGAAATTAAAACTTTTAACCAAAATCTTTACTTTTTACCAAATGTTTAATTTGGGATTGTTCTCCACTGTTGAAAAGTAATTTTGTTCATATTTTTTTAGCGGTAAAAATTGTTTTGGTGCTAAAATTATAGTTTGCGCTCTTTGAAAACTAAGAAGATAATCATTTTGTTTATTGTCAGGTCAATATATAACAGGAAAAGGAAACTGAAGCTATATATATACAAACAGTGAAAAATAACGTACAATTAGAAGATAGGCTGCTCTGAAAGTTAAGTTTTTAATCGGACTTTAATGTCATGAGTCTCGACTCTACTAGAGAATCTGAAGCTCAAAATTTAAAAAAAAGTGTAAAGTTATTGATATGACACTACTCAATCACAATTTAATATTTTAAAAAAATTTCTTGAGAGAATCTTGAAAAAAAACGAAAATTTTTGCTGAAGAGATTTAAAGGATAATAAACACAGTCGATATTCGCATTGAATCAGCTGGTCACAAAACGAATAGTAGCATTAATTTAAACAATCGACTTCAATTTACTTGCACAACAAAATCATTGTTGCTGATTTTATTCAAAATATATCTATCACTTGTAATTTTTAATAATCATATAAATAAGTTCTTCACACACAGCACATCTCATGAAAAAGAAATCAAATACAGAAAAATAAATTATCGTTCTCTTAAAATGTCACTGAGAAAAATTTTACTTCCATAAGAAAGATTCTGTTTCATATTTAGTGTCTATAATAAAGTATAAATACAATCCTTCAAAAATACAATAATAAATACAGCAATACCGAAATAATAAAAAATACAATTTTATTTATTATGTTTTTAGTTGCGCTATGATATCACGAGATTTGACTCATAGTGCTATTGGCAACATTATTCGTATTCAAAATGAATAGAACATGAGTAAAACTTAAAATAACACGATTTAAATTTTCGTCACAATTTGATGTTTTAAAATATATTTTTGTGAGAATCATGAAATTTAAATATGTAAAAGCGTGATTAGTGAAAATAAGAAAGCGAAGTTGCAGTATTGCAAGTAATGGAAAGAAGATGAATAGCTAGATTTTAAATAGCATTATATTATTAAGGAATTTTATTTCGTTTGGAATTTCAATTACACAATAAATGGAACCATTGCAAGGCTCTGAAAGTAACACAGATCTAATGTATATCACAACTTGGTACCGAAAAAAAGTTTTTTTCGGAAATCGTTAGCAGTTAATTTATGCATAAAAAATAATGAAATTAAGCACAATCAATCTTCCCAGCGAGACAACTGGTCACCAAAGGTAACTAAGTTGTAAGAATAACCATATAAAACCACTCCGACTTGCCATTAAGGCCCACGGATAAATTTGAATGAACAGACCACCGCGACAGTAACACTGGAGGAAACTATGAATGAGTCATAAGGGCCATCACCACGGTTACAGCTCATCCCACGGGAAATATGTCCCATCATCGATAGGAGTTAGCCGTTCCTACACCATTTCTGTACACACCAAGTTGGTGAGGACTAACCACCAGACCGAAGACTCTTATCCTTATTTCTGAGGTGCCCCCACCCCAGTGGGAGATTTTGTAAGAATAAATATGTTGATCTTGTTTGTAATGTAAATTCGGACATTTCGTTAAAATAGAATTTTCTATACCACAGGTGTATTGGGCAACGGCGACATATGCCAGAAATCTCGACATCAAGCTTGCCCAATACCATATGACTGGAGTTTTCCGAAGACTGAAGAGGACCTTAATAAAATATGCCCGTGAGTATTTCGAATGTATTCTAATCACTTTTTATTTTGACTCTTTCGCATACAGGATATAAAAGTACTTATTGTAATTGTCAAAAAATTTGAACTCGAGATTTTTCAAAAAGTCTAGGCATTTCAAATTTTATTTAGACCGAAAAACAGGTTTTTGGAATTAAGTTTGTTTATCTGCAACATGATATTTTAAAGACCTTTGTGCAGTTTTCTATCAAATTTTGAATATAATTCATTTTCAAGTTTGTTTGTGTCTTTCTGTTTGATCGAATTGAACACGATAATCACAAAATGTAAAACGATTAGAAAAATAAAATTTGCTAGACAGTTTTACTATCAAATTTGTAGTTTGTTATCGAGTATCGAACCAAATCCGACAAAGAATTAACCCTCTATCAGCCTGCACATTTGTATGCACGAAAACAAGATAATTTGGAAACGCAGTAATTTCCATGAATAAAATATGACATGTGATCTTGTCACAAAAATTGCAGCTTTATGTCACATTTTATTTTCAACCAATTGGAAAAAACAGCATTTGAAATTTATATTATGCTTTCTTCTTTTTACTAAGAAGCACAAAATGCTCACGAGTGAAACTCTGAAACTAAAGCTCTGTGCACTCGTAAATTTCACAGAGGATACATTCAATAATATACATAGTTTCATTCTAGTGGTGAACTTGTGACTGATATTTAAACCTTTCGATGTAGGCATATATTTCTAAATAGAAAAATGCTGTAAGGTATGTAAAGGATTGTAACTCATGTTATTTGAATAAATAAATGTGTTGCCAAAAAGATAAGGAGAGAGGTTTTTTTTGTGCATTCCTAGTTTTTTTAGTAATATTTATCAATTTTTTTTGGGGGGGGAGGCATAAACTTTTCAAATAAATTTTAAAAACTCTAAACAGTATACTTTTGGGACTAAAACTGACCAAATCGTACTATTTTGATTATCACCATTTCAAATGATTTTACAAACTTCAATGATCATTGAGGAGGATCCATCAAACAGTGCACAGAGTTTTGTGATTATTGATTGTTCTAAAATAATGATGTATAAATCTTTATAATTCGAACTATTTTAACCGCAAGAGAACATATCCTTTTTTTAAAATCTAAACTGTAATTTTATTAAGAGTATTTTACTAAATATGTTTGAAATTCCAAAATACTCTAAACCTTTAAGCACCAATAGAGTCAATGACTCTACAAGCAACAATATATAATCTTATAGTATTTAGAGCATTTTCCATTTGTAAATATAACCAATTTCTAATAATATATAAATTAACTATTTAACCGAGATTAAAGAGGGCACTTTGCATAATTTTTAATTAGGATTTTAAGAAATGAATTTATACTTATCCATAACTGAACAGAATTTAACCAACGGTAACTAAATAGAAAATTCTTCATTTGGAAATAATAAATAATTTTACAATATTAATTGAAAATATACTCTTGTGTTTAATTTTTCATTCCCCTTTATATTAATTGATTTAGTGCGAAGTTTGATATAGAACTTTAAGTATCATATGAAGTTTATGTGCCCTATTTCATGTATAATATTTGCTGAAATTTTCTATTATTTTCTACTTGCAATAGAAAGATCGATCGGTAGACAACGTATCAGTTAAAGAATAAAAAGGAACATTACCTGCCAATTATTTGACAAATTCTTGAATTAAAAAAATTTCATGACACGGAATTACAACTGCTGGTAATTACAGTAACATGAAATTATTTATTTTATTTAATGATAATTTTATAAAGCAGAGATAGTTTTCTCGGTATAAAATTTATATAGCAATAATTTCAATTATAATACTTACTGTCTGTATTTTAATTACGTTATTCAAATCCTTTTTAGAAAATTTATACAAATCGCTGAATGCAAGAAAGATTATTTAAAGAAATGTGATCCTGAAGATGTGTCGTGGCAAAATTATCTTCAGAATTTAAAGGACGTTGCAGAAGACGCATGTGAAGAAAATTCAGAGCTTCATTTACGTAAGATTCTACATTTTTTTTCATATTTAAATAAATGTTTGCCAAAAACGATATTAAATGAAAAAATAAATATAAAAACACTCATTCAGTAAAATTTGTTACGATTTTTAATTAATAATCTGAATTAAGATTTAATTAATAATCCGAAATAAAATTTAATTAATAATCCGAATTAAGATTTAATTAATAATCCGATTACGATTTTTAATTAATAACTCCGAAATAAGCAGTAAATTTAACATTTTATTAAAAAAAAATTGAATCTTTTTTCACTATCAACTCATGAATTTGCTAAAATCTTCTTTGTCATTGCAAATAAGGGGAAATTACTATGCATGAATATTCATAGATAATTTTAACTTCAATGTTTGACAGAGACAAAAGTTGTGCTCATAATTTCTCAATTTTGAATATAATTTAGTTTGGCATTTGAATAAGCTTTCTTTTATAGTGATACTTGCAAATTTTAGTGAAATTCCATGAATTCCATTCCATTTTCGTTCAAACGATGGTACAGACACCATTCCAACATTATTCATTGTATTTTTGCTTTGGAGAGCATTTTCCAACTAAAAAAAGTTGTTGTTGGTATTTGAAAATTTTGAAATTTTGCCACTGTAACCGCAAATGTTATAGCTTAACTCTTAATTTTTCATATGATTCTTGAGTGCATACATCAAAATACCTTGAACCAAAATTTTATTCCGTTCCTGTGAACGTTACGATATTTACGGTCTTGTATGATGTACGGTCCACCTTGTACATCATTTACCTTTAAACAAATAAGCAAATTAAATGACTATTTGCCTATTTGTTATATTTTAATTTGTATGCTAAATCTTCACCTCTTTTTCTTATTTACAACACAGGGTGCGGCAGAAAAACCCGGACAAACAAATTTTAATATAACTTGCTTAAAATTAAATAAATTAAGAAAATATAACAAATAATAATAAGATTAGGCATTTACTGATAAATAAATTTAATTGGTTTCAAGCCGACGTCCTGGCATAGGCGTAGCGCGTCTTCCCCGTGATATGGGCGTCCCGGGTTCGAGTCCCGGTTCGGGCATGGTTTTCCTTCATTTGTTCTATCTGTGAGGTGAGTGAATGTGCCGCCCTTTAAAAAGGGGCTGTGCAAGCGAATGTGATGCGTGAGTAACAAAGTCGCACTCTTGGCCCTAGTTGGCGCTACTAAAATCAGAGGCGTTCCCTTTCGGCTTAAAATCGTTGATTTCAAATCAGCGGGCTTGCCTATGGCAAGTGCCATTGGAAACAACAACAACAATTGGTTTCAAAGTGGACGGCTTTTGCAGTGATGCAGAGGCGCAAAAGCTTATTGAAATGTTTAGCACTGGGCCGCAAGTCTTCTTCCTTTAATCTATCCCAGTCCCGCAGAAGCCATTGTTTTAGAAAGTCCAAACTTTTCCGTTTAGTGAAAGCCCTATACTCCAAAACGGACCATACACTTTAATCATGGTATTGAGATGCAGCGAGTATTGTGCCCATTCTCCAGATGATATCACGTTCAGAAAATTTTCCTTTCACTACTCTTCTATCTTTTAGCCTTGTGAATTGATGCAGAGTCTTGTTGAAACTCCCACTGTACATTGTCAAAGTTCATTTTGTCCAACGGAAATATAAAAGCTTCTAAAGTGTCCCACTGGTATACTTTTTGAATTATTTTAACTCCCTCATCCACAAAAACCAGAGATGTTTGAAACTTTCGCCCAGACACTGACCGACTTTGGATTTTTGCAATGTTCAACAATTGCTGAAGTGCTTAGTTCGTCTATAGACCAGAACCTATAGGTCTAGGAGTTACGAGCTTTTGGACGGTAAAGAGCTTCTCATTAGTGAAAAGGAATCTCTCTCAATGCTGACATACGCCCCGTTTCAAAAGTTTTCGGCGTCTTTGGAGCCGTACGAGTTTCTTTTCTTCAGTGAGAAGCTCAAATTTCTGGATCTTGTAAGGCTTCAATCGAACTCTGCTTTTGCCATTCGTTGTTCTGATCGGTCCTTTATTTCCAGCTCACCAGTGATCTTTCTCATGGAAACTTTCGAATTTTATTGAACACGCCTTTTGATAACCTTACGGTTACTGAAAAAGTTCAACATACGCTTTAGTTCGCTTCTTGGACTTTGACCATCATTGCTAAGCTCTTTGAAACGATAGATAGCTTCAGACCCTACATGCCGAGGCACTTAAGCAAACGGACGACTTCATACTGTTTGTTTTCCAACTTTAAAATAGAATATCTTTTGCTTGGCATTGTAAAAAGGCCAAAAATTAATATATAAACTAAAATATGAATTATAAAATATGTTATAATTGAGGTGGTAGACAAAGGGCAATGAACAAAAATTAAAAAGAAATGAAGTAACTATTATTTTATGATGTAATAACTTTGCCCGAGTTTTTGTGCCACACCCTGTATAAGAGAATGTGTATTTGTGTGTAGCCTTTCTACCAGCCAAACCATATGACTTAGAACCAATAAAGTTGGTATTAAGGAACTTTTGGGGATTGTATTTCGGAAAAGTCTTTATTAATTAAATTTCTTTATTAATTAAAAATTTAAGAAGATTACGATGGTTTTTCTCAGAAATGTTCGAGTATCATTCCACAAAAATGACTTTTCCACCGTTTTAAAGTTCCAAACGATTATATTTTTATTGACAATATTCTATTTTGTAGCAATTATTTTCTTATATTTCAACAGATTTCTAAAAGCTTTTTTTTGCAGAGTCTTTTAAAAATATATTTCCAATATTGAGATATAATAAAAACCAGTTTCATTCTTTCATATTTTATTTAAGGATATGCGTGAAAGCTAAGAAAGAAAACTTCTGCTTATTATATATTCAATTTTTATGAGGAATAATAGATTGAAATAACGCGTATGATAAGATGCAATGATAAAAGAGAATACTCACATAGTTATGATTACAATATCACCATGAAGCCATGATGTTTGACTCCATTAGGAAAGTTCATGTGTACAATAAATGCTATTAAGGTGTGTGCAAGGTTATTAAAAACATTATATATATCACGATTTGAGGTTTAAAAATAATTTGTTGAGGGAATTGTGAAAAGTTATTAATAAGATATTTTATTGAAATTAAACATATTATTATTCCCAGTGAACTAGCTGATCACCAAAGACGGCTAGTGTATAATAAATGATATTTCTAACTGACATGACTGTATCTTTCCTTTTAACAGGTATCGTTCAAAACATTGGCTGTTTCAATGAAGTAGCTCAACAGGACATCTGCCATAACGACATAGATAAAAAGACAGAAAAAATGTTGAAATATATTCGTGAAATTGAGACAGAAGAAGGCTCTAATGATGAACTTTGGGAAGCATTTCAGTGCTTGTAAGTCTGCTGAAAATATGTTATTTCGTCTATCGCAAGGAATTGCAACGACCAAACTTTTTATGCATTTTTATCTCCCATTTTTTTAAATTCCTTTAATAATAATTTTGATATATTACTTTTTAATTCTTACAGAACTTCATTCTAAAGCAAGGAGTGATTCCTAAATTTCTTACATATGCGGCTTCTTTTATTGCTAAAATATCTTGCAATGCCAAATGCATATAAAATTTGAAAAATAAATTATGGTGAAATAATCTACAATATAATTACTGCATACCTATAGAATAATTATATATAATTAATCTATAGGCATACAGGGCATCTCAAAAAAGTGAAAAAGGTTTTTATTTCCGTAAATATTGCCACTTGGACACTAATATTGCACTTTAAGTTACACGGTGTAATTAAATAAGGTGAAAAGCTGTAGGAAAGTACTTTAGCATCTGTAGATGTTGAAAGTAAAAAGTTTTTTAAAAAATTACATTTTAAAAAACGTATAGTATAGCGTAAAAGAATCAATGAGCTAGATGTTTCCTTTACATTCGTTTATGCATGCCAAAAGTTTCACGTTTTTATCTGCAAAATTCGTAGAGATATGCTTATTATTAAGTTTAGAGGTATTTAAAATTAAATGGAAATATTATTTCAGAAATGTAAATTTATTCAATACAGAGAAATTATCATATGGAAATTTAAATCATGTTGCACATTATTCAAAGAAGTAAATGTGCTACTTGATATATGACCTGAAAGAAACTTGCTAATCACGCATAGCGTTGTTCACTTTAACTGGCCAACGATGGCAACTTAAGAGGAAGTAAACCATTCATCATTGGCATGAGTTAAAACCTAGATTTAAACCTAGATGAGTTAAAACCTGAGCTCTGAGATTGCTAATCATTATTCTAATTTGTGAAAATTATCGTATGGAATTGTAACTCTGATTTAATTATTTGGTTATTTATTAGAATACAAACATCATTTTCTACATTCCGGCAGATTGTCCGAATCGTGTATGTGTGCAGAATGGTTTAATGATAACAAATTGCAAGATTCTTACTTTCTGGGGGAGGAGGGGGTAAATGAACGGTATCCAAATGATGTAGAAATTGATATTTTGATTCATTTTTCAAGCTACAATTATTCTAGGGCACCAACAATCGGTTCCAAGAAAGTATTTTAACATAATAACTGTCATCCGTACAGCATTCATGGAGTCCATGGACAGTTACAACATTTATATAAACAACTGCACAATCGATTTGTATAAATTCACAATTGGATCATACTTAAAATGAAATCAAATCTTTTTCATTGATGCATTAATGCGATGCTTTACAAATGCATTTATCTTCAAAACAATCACTTTTAAAAATGTAAAGATCCTTTTTTCATATAAAAAGTTCATAAATTTAAACGCGTCATTTAGCATTTTTAGAAATTCGTCGGCTAGTCCAATTTTGTATAGTAGTATACTGATTGTTGAACGACATAGTTTTGTTTGACATTATTTTTGAAGTAAGGAATTGTCTTGTCTTTATACCATAAGTGACGAACTGAATGGCATACAAGCATGTATTGCTAAAAGAATGCAATTTTGTATGGATTTCAAAGAACGCATTATTATTTTCTGACTAGGCTATTTTAATATTATTTTGTGATATGTATATTATTCTTTAAAATTACAGAGAAAGACTCGCTCAAACACCAATTAGAGATATAGAAAAATAGTGTAAGCCAGTAAATTTGTCTTTTAATATCACAAGAATTTTTACAAAGATACACATAAAACTTTGAATGAGAATAAAATAAATGAGAATAAAAAAAAATATCTAATTCATTGACTCTAAATATCTTACCTTTTCATTTTTGTTACATTTTATTATTACTCTCCACAAAAGCCAACATACCTTCATAAATTTGGTACCTTACTGGATGAAACTTTGTAAGGCGGAAGTATATAACAATAGTTAAATAAATAAACTCTTATGATAGTCTTTTAGAACAATATATGTGTAGGATGATCGTAAAAATTCTTTAAAGACCTTTAAGTTTAAAACGGTGTATTGTATATTCAGGAAAGTAGCAGGTATCTATAGTAAAGTTACAATGCTGAATTTATAGAAACAAGGTACAGCGTCCCTAGCGGTGGATTAAAGAAGTTACAAAAAATAACTAAAAAATAAAGGAGATCGACCAAAAACTCTAATTAGAAAAATGCACTCTGTATCATAATAAAAAAACACAAGAAAAGGTTGAATTTAACCGTAAAATTTTGTAATTAAAGCTGCGAAATTTCCATGATTTGAAAAAAGGGCTTGCCCTAAATTTTTTAAGAAATTCTTCCTTCAGACTTAAATATTAATTGAAATTTTATTTAATTAAAAATTAAACAAGTTTTTAGTGTTTTTTTTGAATATTTTTCACGAATATTCTTACAAAAATTGTGTTTACTTTATCCTAATATTTAAAAAAAAAACCCAAAGAAGCAATAATTGGCTGCAGTAGCAGTAGTCCAAAACTCATAAATCACAGCCCATAGCATAATCCTCTGAGAAAGGTCTATCACGAAGCAAACTGTGACCAGTTTGAATAAGATATTATCTAAAACTTTTTTTTCTACTTCTTAAAAAATACCTATTATAAGTAAGTAGTACCTATTCTTACATTAGCACACTACCAACACTAAAACGCCAAGTTACGACATCAATATTTGATTTGTATTTATTGTACTTTGTCACTGTTTGGTGGAAACATAATGATTGGCGACAATTTTTATCTTATTTTCACATGCTTGTTTGAAACAGTGCTAAAGACAGTTAGTTACTATATTTGGTTACTATAACGACATACTACGATATCTCCAGTATATGCTGGAACTGAGCTTAATACTTTAATTTGGTTTCATAGTAATGGAAAAGAATTAAAGCATATTTTTTCTATTTTTTTCCTTTCCTCGTTCTATTTTAAGCAGATATTAATGTATTAAGTAGATACCCATGTGTTTTAAGACAAAATATTCTTACAGTAGAGCTTAGCACTGGTAAAAATATTACATTTTCAGCTTTATTTCTTGCTGATTTTTTATTTAGCGAAAGCTTTTGTATTCTTGAACTACTATATAGTCTACTGGGATGGAATCTTTCATGTAGTTTTATGAGTTTATTTATATTCATGAAGGAATTTTTTTAATATTATGATTTAACGTAGTATCACCTCTCATTTGCATTTTCATTGTTGTCAGGATTCTTTGTTTGGCCTCTCAGATTTCGCAGGTTCACAATGCATTAATATTCTCAAGTTTATGCTTAAGGAAATTTAAACTTCTCTCAGTTTATAACATGTCAGACAAGATGAGAGGGGAATAATCGAATCAAAATAGTTGCGTCGCCAATTAAAAAGGCTTGATGAATCATGATGATGATACCTGTTGAGTGATACGAAAATAAATTCAATGATATTTATGAATTAAAAAACAAGTACAGGAGATAAAAAAAAATGCATTCAGAAATATGCTTTAGATTAGAAGCAAAAATTGTTCTCGGAAACAAAGTTTTGTTAGAATTTGCAAAGATAATATTACTTATAAAATTCTTAGCATTTGGTACAAAGAAAGAAGTTGAGTTATCTTGAATTATTCCATTACTATATTATGAAGGGTAACAGTATAAAAAATGCATTATACACTATTTTAATTATTCTTCTCCTAACCAGTAGAAACAGAAATATGAACTTTGAGTGGTATCAATAATTAATTTGCATAGAGTATTATTTGAGATAAGCACAAGGAATAAGACATAATATTCTATAATATAAAAAAACTTTTATGAAAACTTTCACCACATTCTTATTTTTATGATACATTCTTCTTTTTTCGAAATAAATGTTTATTAGCCTTTGCAAATATAATATAAGTTATAAAAATTTTAGTATTTGATTCAAAGAAAGAATTTGAAAGATTGTTATTCCATTCCTTCCATATTATGAAGGATAATCATACTGAAAATACATTATATATACAATTTTAACTATTCTTCTCCTAATCAGCGAGGAAGAATAGATAAAAGTACAAACGTTCAGTGGTATTAACAATTAATTGGAATGGAATATGTAGATAAGCACAAGGAATAAGAGCATAGTATTTTATAATATAAAAAATCATTTATGAAATCCTTTACCATATTCTCCATTTTATGTCTTTTTTTTTTTTGGGGGGGGGGGGGGGGGGAGGGATAAGGGTTTGTTAGCATTTGCAAATACGATAATGGTCATAAAAATGTTACCATTTGATTCAAAGAAAGAATTTGAGTTATCCTGAGTTATTACATTTATATATTATAAAGGGTAAAAATACTAAAAATGCATTATATATACCATTTTAAAAATTCTTCTCCTAACTAAGCGCAAGGAATAAGAACATAATATTCTATAATGCAAAAAACATTCATTTATGAAATTTTTTACCGCTGTCTTCCTTTTATGACTTAAACCATTTGCAGTGTTAATTCTCTAATTCTTTAAAAGTGCAAAAGCGAGATAATACTGTATTTGCTTTTAGCATTTGTATTATTCATTTAATTACCACTCATTTGCTTCAGGTTGGCATCCCTCGAGATTGAGTGCTACGCCTCCAAATCTTCTGAGAGATGTGGATACGATGCAGGAGACCTTGTTCTTGAACTAAGCAGGAGAACAGGATTTCGATTCCGATGCTCGGTTGCAAGTGAAGAAATTCTATCGAAGCTCTTAGCCCTTTTGGAATTGGAATTGGAAGAGGAAGCTTTCTTAAATCGAATAATGGCCAGGGAATAAAGTATTCCACTTACCCTGTGTTTTGTGTTAATCTATTTATATATATACTATCTACTTTTTTATATTAAAGGATCTATTATTACTTTTTAATATTAAATATAAAATTTTTAAATTTAAAAAAAATCTTTTTTTTAAAATTGTAACTGGAAAGATGAATAAATGCTCAAACTATTACTAATGGATTTAATTATTAACACAATTGTTTACGTGAAAAAATATTTATCAATTTTAAATAGAAGACTAATTAAACTATTCTAATTTTTAAATAGAACTCTAGGCAGTAATAAAATTTCTCAGTATTTATAAGACTATTATTACAATAAATCTGCATGGTTAGTATACTTGTTTATAGTAGCTTCATAAGCCAGTTAACAGCCTCTGGACTGCGGTGGTCACTTTTGTCTAGTGATTATGTTACGCGGGTACAGACACCAACGTCGCGGGTTCGGTCCTTGGAGATTTAATCTCCCAATACTATAAAAAAGTCGAATTTGCTCGATAACGGGTAACTTTCTGGAATCCCAGGGAAGCACGAAAAGCAATTGACAAATAAACAACTTAAGTATATATAAAAGCTGCATTTGTAGAAATCAACAACACACAAGGAGCAAATCGTTTCTAAACAACATCAGTGGTGCTCAGTGCTCAGAGAGAACTCCCTGGAAATCAATTCTATAAAGAGAAATTACTCTCAAATGTTCACCACTTTTGTTTCTCCTATAAACAACATTGAAGGATCCCATATCTTGGCTCTTAATGCTGATATTCTTGCACTTTTCAGAACCTTCATTTTTATCGTCAATGTCACTGAATTAGAAGCCAAGCCGTCAAATGGTCGTCAAGTTTACCTTCAAGACCGAAAGGTCAACAGACTATGATCCATTCAATATCCATTAGAGATACTTGTTAAATCTTCTCCTTTATTGTAAGGATAACTGCTCAGCCAAGAGATATTACAGATTCGCATCACTATTGTAGTGCCAATGGTTTGTGAATCATTGTACCATGAATGATTTTTTTTAAAAAAAATAAGCATTAAATAATAGTAGCATTGATTAGTATTTATAATGACATATTTTAGTATTGTTTACCAATTATTGTAAAATAAAAGAGCAATAATAAAATTATTAAGGTTCATATTCTCTTTGATGTCACATGATTGTGACACCAAAGACTTGATAACTGGTTTATTATAAAGTCAATTATTTAAATATTAAAATGGTACGAAAATCACTTTGTGGTATTATACTTTTATGTGGTATTATTTATTATGATATCACAGGAAAATATCCTCATTTTGTTAAGTTTCAAGTGATTAAAATTTTAAGTAAATCATTCGAAAGAGCACATTCCAACCATTCAAAACGTTTATGATAAAATTGGTATACTAGTACCAAATGTCTAATTTTTGGAGCCTAACACTCTATAAGTAACAAGTTTTACATTAGAAAATTTGCTAAAAGTATGACAACCTGAAAACATTGTTATGTTTCGAAAAACAAGCGAGCGAAACAAGCATTGAAAAAATCGTAAAAGTTGTTTTAGTTTCCATTAAGATATGTATATTAAATGGCATGCTTCAAAAGTTAAAATGTTGGCAAATTGTTAAATCAAATTGTCACCAAAATCTGTTATCCACAATACCGAATAACATTCTATTTACGAAATATCAAATTTATCTAAAACTTTTCCCTTCCACCTGTTTTGATTGAGGTTTCAATAGACTATTAATGTTATAATTTAAGAATAATTCAGCCTATTATTTGCCATGCATTCAATTTATTTTAAATTTCAAGTCCGATTCCATCCTACTATTTATTGTTGAGCTCGAACTGTATTTTGACGTGAAAGAAATACGTAACAATAATTTTATTAAGTTGTTAAAATGTCAATGAAAAATAGGCCTTTAAGTTTGTAATTAGTTACGTTACCGGTTAAAAAATAGAAGTCGGAGAAGAAGTTTTTCATGCTTAAATAAAAAAATTATTAATATGAGATTGAAAATTTAAATTAAAAGGTTCTAGATATTAAAATATCTATAAAATGAATTGTCAAGTATTAGGTAAAAATAAATTTAAAAAATTCAAATTTTCAATTTTTTTTTTAATTCGAACAAAGTTTTGGAACAACATTCAAGTAGTATCATACGAAACGGAATAACTGGTACACATTTCAAATGGAAGCTTGCGTTGATTTAAAAAAAATTCTACTTGTTTAAAGAAAACGGAGACTTTGAAAAATGCCTACATGCATTTTATGTCAATTAAAATTCCCGTTTCGACGAATAGTCCTATTCTAAATGTATTGATCTTTAATTTTAATTAGTATAAAAACAGCCGTTTTTCCGCCTCCCCCCGAAAAAAAGCTGAAAATTAAATTTTTGGAAGATTAAAAAAAAAAAAAAAATGCTTGCTTCGTAGATTTTTTTTGTCTTGTTCTGAAAAAAACATTAGGGATGGGTTCTGAAAAAAATATTGCATAGGTGTGTCGACGAATGTAGTCTTCGGAAAATGCATTCAAATACATTCGGAAAATACATTGTTAGTTATTAATAAAAATTTTAATTTCAAATTCTATTTTTACTACATTCTTTTAAAAACTGAAACGTTGTAATACTATTTGAAATCGAACAATAGCATCCTTAGAATAGGATATTATTTTCTGTCAGCGAATTCTGTTTGATGAAAAGTATTTATTGGCATTAATATAATTTCCTCTTTTTTAAAGTAAAATTTTTCAAAAAATGATACAAATTGATCTGAAATTCCTAGCAGTAATCCATTTAATATTAAAAAATTATTGTTGATATAAAAAATTTTGGGCAATTATTTCCTTATATGTAATACATGCTTCAGTGAAATTAAAAAAAATCACTCAAATTAAAAATAATACTTTGTCAAAGTTCCTTTTAAAAAATACACATGTCCTATTTAAGCCATTGTAATTTTCGAAATCTAATTTTGCAGTTCCTTTTAAACCTTTATATTCCCGTATACGAAGTACACATTGTAACCGTCCAAAAATTCGAACCAGAGACTTTGTCTAATCTCCATGTTTCAGAATGTCTGAAGCAGAGAAACATGTTGTGAACATGAATAACTCAAAAAAAGCTATGAGCTAGATCTGTGAAATTTAGTATGGTCTTTATATCACATTTGTAGATTTTACTATCAAACATGCTATATTTAACACGATAATTACAAAACGAAGCTAAATGGATAAAATTTAGTAAACAGATTTAGCATCTAAAGGGAAGATATGCATGAAGTTTGGAGCGAATCCATTAAAGAGATCATCTTTCGATCAGTACTTTTATATGCATATAAATGCGATAATAAAACAACAATTTAGGTAAATGAAATTTTATTCATAATTTTAGAATATAAAGTGAATTCTTAGTTGCTATTTTTAAGCTTATAATTTAAATACTAAAGGTCACTTTATTTGTTAGCATGTAAAGAATCCCGTATCAAATTATAAATCATGTTTGCCAAAGGGTTGACAGTCTGTCGGTTTATTTTTTCCCATGCATGCAAATTCAATAACTAATAACCACAATACCTTAAATGAATGAAACTTGTTAGACCGAAATTTCTTTAGACCAAATTTTAGATCTTTAGACAAAAATTTTATTTTTGTATCATCAATAGGGAAAAAAAAAAAAAAAAAAAAAACATTTTAATTTTTCTATTAATGCTAAAGGGCATATATGCACCATATGCTGGCGATTAATCAGCAAAAATATATTGCCAAGGATCTCAGTCCAATAAGAATCTCAGTAACTATTATTCGACAATGTCACACTACGAAGCACACAACTTTCATGTGCGCGACTGAAAAGAAAAATTTGAACACTCTTGACGATCTTAGATTTGTCCATTTCCAGTCTAGTCGATAACTTTTTGGGAAGGGAAGGCATATATATAAGGGGATAGCATATTTATAACAGAATAGGTGAGAATGTTTAGGGATTTTTTTCCCCTTTTTGATGAATAGCTTTTTACTGAAATGCGAAACTCCTGTTTTCCAACTTCTATCCCTTTCTCCTTATCCGGTAACATATTTGATTCTAAACTTAGAAACCTACATAATGAGAAATATGGGAAAAAAATTTGGTGAAAATTAAATTTGAATTTAAATACTTATCACCGTAGTTCATCTGAATTCATTTCCGAATGGCAGTTATCCTTGCAAAAACTAAGACTTTAGATAATCATTCGCCGCAAAATAAGACTATTTTTTCATATTAAATTTTTACGAATTCTTTTTTTAAAAGTCGACCATTAGGGTCTCATTTGAAATCGTAAAATACTATAATTAAAAGATGATTTTTTTTGGTCTCTGAAATCTAAAAGAAAGTGACGTATTTGTAAGCATTTTCGATTTATACGGCTTTTTTATGTAACAACGGAGAGATTGAATGTAATTGAAAAAAAGCATGTTCGCTAATTTTTTTTTTTTTTTTACAAAATTGAATTTTTCGTGAAATAATTAGGATGGCAAGAGTAAACTTTTACAAAATTTACTTTTTTTTAAATTTAAAAATATTTACACAACTTCACTCCTTATCTATTTAACATTTTGTAACGTTCGATAGTTTTTTATTGGCCTTTCTAATACCTACAAACTTTTAATGTAAAATTTTCCACTCAGATTAATAGCTTTATATATAAACGTGAAAAACCGGTATGTGCACTTTCAAATTCCCTCAGTTATCCGGTAATATGTGCTAATTCACACTTAATGGCCTGTTTTGAATAAGTAACTTAACTACTTCAGCCAATAAAGCTGTTATAACATATTTCTTTCATGTCAAAGTACGTATCACCTGAACTCTTAAAAGAAACTCGTCACTTCCAAAAGTTGATACATAGCTCCTAAAAAAACATCCTTCTGTTTCAAAAATCAGACGAGCACTTCCTTAAATGTCTTCAGGGAATTGATATGAAACTCTGAACTAAAAGTAATTAGTCTATGGAATAAAAGATAATGCAAGACTAAAAAAGCGGAATAAAATATTTTATGAAAGAAGAAACTCTTCCCGTTACTTTGGCCTCATAGTAATGATGAAAATATTATTTAATTTATTTGCATTTCGTACGTTGAACTTTAAAAATTATTTTAGTAAAGATATCGTCATTTGTTATAGAAATTTAAAAGTATGTGTATTTTCTATTTTTTCTAATGATATTCATTTTTTATCGGACTTTAGTTTCGTATAACAAAGATTTTCTTATATTTTTTAAAATTATTTAATTAACTTTATTAATATAATTTATTTTCCATGTAATTTACATTAAAGTCTTTTATGAGTAATGATGGTTAACTTCATTAGAAATAATGGGTGTTCGCAGTATATCATACAAAGAAAAATAGCTGTTAGCCGAATATATTCAAGAATATTCAGTTATAAATTTTAAACTGAATACGCAGCATAATTAGATATGAGAAAGATTTGTGAAAATGATATTCTGTGGGCCTGAACTGGAATTTATTATAGAGGTGAACTAATTTAATTATTTCGAAGACCATTACATAGTGATGGACTGAAAATTATGTTAGAGTTTAAATCTTATCAGAAAATTAAACCCATATGGAAACATTATAAACAAATTATTTTTATTGCCTAATTTCATGCTATAAAAATCAATTTAAACAAAATAATTTCGTTAAGACAGATTTTTAATACTATGTATACAATTCTTTCAACGCTTAATGGGACTTGCATTAAAAATTAAATCTTCATTTAATTTTTACTTCACAGTGAAAAAAATCCTAAATGTTGTTCATTCAGTTCCTCTTCCGGCTGACAGATATTTTAAATATAGTTTTAAAAATGATTTAAAAATAATGAGAGAAGTTTATAATAAACCTTCCTTTTTATTAATAAAAACATATTTTTTTATTCGAGCTTCAATATACATATTGTAATTTCTGCCCTCATTTATTATAAGGAACGAAGCTAGAGTGAAAATCGCCATTACTTCAATGACCTATGTAAAGTTTTTCTCAAGAAGATATCTTCAGATTTCGTGTAAGAAACGATTTTTCAAGCAAATGTTACCTGAAATCGTTGCCACGATCGTTCATACTTTTCAGGCTTTTAGTGCGAAAATACCAGACTTTATAAACGACTTCTTGCAACGTCTGTCATAAAAGTTAACTGTAAGCAAATTAGATGCTAGTCATAAATTCCTCTTTATTTCTCACTGTATTTCGAAATGGGGCTTTATATATGGTGTAACTGATTATTCGAAACTGACGTGTTACTATGGTTGACATTTCATCATTTAAATAATTTTTATGATTCTCAGTCACGGTTATAAGGACACAGTTGCTCCATTTGCTTCGGAAAGTGTGAGCTTTTAGACAAGCAATTTAGATAATGATTTTTGAGTGAACAAAAGGCGCGTTCCGAATTATAAATGTTCTCGATTAAATAAACGCTTGTATTTGTTCTTATAGCAAGACGTAAGCAACATATAATAGATAATATCACGCTTCCTCTAATCACGATATTTTAAATAGAATCGATATTAACGAAGATTACTAGTGAAAAGGTTGAACTTATATTAAATTTTGTTTCATGCTTTAATAAAAATCATTCGATAATAATCTAGCATAGCAAGAAAAAATTAATAACGACATTTTTTCATGACATACCTCTATTCACGCATTTCGATAATTTTCTTTTGCTAATTTAGATAACACTAGAGAGTAAGTAGTTTATCTAGAGTGTTATCTAGTTTTTTGAATAACATTATAGAGTCATTTATTATGTTAAAATTATCTGTTGGAAAAAATTTAATTTCTGCTTGCCTTTATTTGCTTTCGTAATTCTTTAAAGAATTCAATAAAATCAGTATGGAACATCAGAATTTATTGAAAATAATATTGTAGAATAAATGCAGCATCTAAAGTTCCCATTCTGCTTTTCGTTTCATCTATTAGAAGCAAATAAAAGGTGAAAGTACATGAAATCAGGTGAAATTTCAGAACACAAATTAAATTTTATTACTACATAAAAAATTTGGCATTCGCAAAGCAGGACGCTGGGAAAAGTGGTGAATGAAATGAATAATTTTGTAGCAATAAATAATAAATTCAGTCGTAATAAGATATAAAATTTTAATGTTAATGTTTGACATTCGCGATATTTATCGATTAACACGATTTTAGGAAAAAATGTTATAAGACAATAGCATTTTACATATTTGTGCAGGAGCGTGTATAATGTTAAAAATTTGTAATGTTACTTCCATGTGTAATAAGTCTTTTGGTAAGGAGGATAATTTCACAGATTACTTGATATACACGTAATTTCTAATATAGATTGCTGAATGAATGCCATATCAAAGATCTCCGACCTTAGCGACAATAGGACTATTTGGTGATTTTTTCCCTTTAAAAATAAATATCCCAGAATATTCTAGAATTTTGGTGATAGCCCTATTAGGATTCGAGTGTTGACGTTTGCTCTAGAACATTTGATGCTCCGTCACAGGACTTCTAATAAAATGAAGGTCACAGATAAATTTTAGTCAGTAGTGAGTAGTCGAGTCGAGAGAAATTAAATGTTTTTGTTTGAGTGTTTTGTGCTGTTGGGATTGCTTAATAACGATATACTGTTTATGTTCTGCTATTGTTTTGTTGCTGCTGTTGACTGCTGATGTTCTTGCGTATATTTTGGATTTGTTTCGCTATTGAGTATTCTTATAGAATAAAGCGTTGTTATTCTTTCCTGCGCATGCTGGGCCTTTCACCGTACAACACATGGACAGATTTGGAGATTTTCCATAAAAATCTTATAACATGTAGTAATTTCCATTATTTAATAATACACAGATATTTTTGCCAGAATGTGGATGTATTCTTTCAACCTTATTATCTATATATTTTTTTAAATCCATTAAAATAGTTTCAGGATAAGGTATCTGTATTTAATTAACTACAATAGACTATTTAGAATAGATGGTTAATATATTTGCTCTTGCATGAGACACTACAAGGGTTGTTCAAATGAAAAGGTGCAAAACGGCACTCTGGGTGTAAATAAAGACTTTATTCAAAATATACACGATAGGCCTGAGCACAACGATCCCATTAATTAACGAGCAGAAGGATTCCTTGTTTCCAAAATTCCTGTAGCTGTGACAAGACTCAGTCCTTCACAGCATCCTGGAGTTCGCCGTTCGAGTTGAAATGCTTCCCTTTCAAATGTTTTTTCTAGGGATCAAACACATGAAAATAGCAAGGCGACATGTGTTTGATGGTCGAGCTGCTGCCACTTGAAATTGGCCAGTTCCGTGTGTGTGACCCTGGAGACGTGTGGACTCGCGTTATCATGGAGTAGAACCACACCCTCCGTGAGTACACCCTATCTTTTGTTCTTGATGGACCTGCGTAGTCTTTGGAATGTCTCATAGTACACATCGAGTTAATGGTTTATCTGTGTTCGAGGAATTCAACAAATAGCGTCAATTGGACGGCACTCTTTATAAGAGCCTCTGCTCTCTTCTGCACATTAGGGCGCCTGCGCATGCTCCGATCTATGTCGGAGACTCCAATCGTATTCCTAGATGTATCGCTACGTTCTCCCATAGCGGAATAGGCAAATATGTTAACGGTTACGTTGTTACGATGTTTCATACCTTTTCATTTGAACACCCCTTGTAGTAACTTTAAATTGACGTCTGTAAAACCTTCAATTGAATTCTTTGCCTTTTTATTATTGATTACTAATTTCATATTGTAAATAACCAATAATCCTTTATTTCAGTGAAATGATGAATTGGAATATTCTGATCATTATAAATAAGACAATTTTTTTTAAGTAATAGAAAGGAATGTGAAAAAGAAGGAGTGTGCAAGGTCTTCTACACCCAACTTTTGCGGTACATTTAAAAATTATCCATTTATCTATTTATCTATATATGTGTATACATATAACTAAGGTAGAAGAATGAGATTTGCACTAAATTTTTTCTCATGGCGAAAAATAGCTTTCTCAGTTAATAAAACAATTTTGTTTCAAAGATGGCGAGTTCCATAGATGGTGCTACATAAAAAAACATTAAAAAACGCTATATAAATTCAATATTTGTTTTTTCTTACTATCATATGAAGTATACAATAAGAAAATATTGCAATTGTAAAGAAATTTCGAAATCGAGATTTTGATAGATTTTTATTTTCTTTAGTCCAAAAAACAGATTTTTGGAATCCTATCTGTCTCTTTATCTGTGAACATGTAACTCGGAAACACTTTAAGAGGAATACATATGTATATATGTGTGTGTTTGTCCGTGTGTATGAATTGGCGACCAACAGGGCACACTGTTTGAAATACACCCACCAAATTTGACACAAATATACTTTGGAGAATGGGAATATGCACCTTGGAGCAGCTAAGAAAATTTTAATTAAAATATGGGCATTAATATTATGGGTATTAATATGGCATAAAATATTAACACGTTAACTCCTAAAAATATTATTGCTCAAACTAATTTTTACACAATTTAAGATTCGATAATTTTTTTTTATACAATACCAATTTTACTGCCATGCAGATTTTTCATACATCATCATATGTTTCATCTTCCCATGTGTTGAAGATTCTGAATTCCAACAATATGTGATTTTTTTGTATAATTTTTAATAATAAATTTGAATTTTGAGCTGAAGTTCAAGCCGTTTTCATTGTTATGATAAACATTGAAATGCTTGCGTAATTTTTTCCATTGTAAGCTAAGGAAGAAGGTTTTTACTTAATATTTGTAAAAAAAAAAAAAAACGAGAAATAACTTAGAGAAGTTACAATACCATGGAAATTAGAAGATTATTCTAAAAGTTGCATTTCTAAAAGCACTATGATATTATGAGACTTGATTGTATCAGAATGGACTTTTTTTATATATAGATAGAGAGAACGAAACATATATAAATCTGTTAAAATAGAATGGTTTTGATGCCGAACACAATTTAATGCTTAAAAATAATTTCTTGAGAGAACTTACTGATTCCCTCAAGAAAGTAACGAATTTGTATTTGAGTAACGAACAAGAGATTTAATTAAGTTATGAATAATAGATTTAATTGGAAATAACGCAAACAATATTGCCAGCGAATTAGTTGATCGTCAAAGATGGTTAGTATGCATATAAAATTGCTATTCAGTTTATTTATTTAAACCCTATAAAATTATAGATCCTTTGGCAGATTTGAAAATATGATGCGAAATTCATTAAGTAATTTATTAAAATATGATATTCTAATGTTTACTGACAGTAACCATTTTTTAAAGGAAACGCTATATATTATCACAGCATTAAATATAAATCCATTATTATCATATATTTTCCTTGACAAATCATATGAGGCAGATATTTTAGAATACACCCTGGAGAACAATTACGAATTGAGAGCTAATCAACAAACGTAACTTAACATACCCTGCTTCCATAAATGTTTCATTTCCAACTTATTTAATTACTTGTAACACATTTAAACATTTTATAGATCTGAGAAACGAGGGATTATCACAATAGGTCATTAAATCATCTAGCATTAACTGACGCAAGCTTAAATTGTTCTCACTTGGCTTTGATCGGCGACATAATTTAATCTAATATTCAAGGGGAAGTCGGAACTTCATTCTCTTAGAAGCCAGTAGCCGGATTTCTAAGAAAGCTTCAATTGTGGAAGGAGACAGACTATTGTTATGCTGAACAGGACGGTCAGGAATATGCAAAACGTAATACCCACGCTTTTCAGAGATTTCGCAAAATATGCGGCAGTAGAATGGAGAACTATTTATTTCACTTATTATGCATCCTGTAATAAATTTTGCAGTATCACATTAAATATTATTTGCATGTATAAGATATTTCTATTTTATAGAAGGGAAAAAGTTTGATTATCTTTTGGAAAATAAGTATGATTCATTGAAAATTTAAATACAGTAAGAATATAAGACACTTTCTAGATTTGTATTTCTCAAAAATTTATGAATACTTTTAAGTAAATTTTATATGTTTTTTTGGTATTCATCCTGGAGGTGACCTTCAGGCTTCAGATGACATTTATTTATTCTAAATTACCATCTATCTTTAATTAATTTAAACCTGTTTTTGACTTTCATTATGAGGAAGAACATAAACATTTAAAATATATTGTTGTGTTAATGTTTTAATTATATTTTGTTGTGATTTTTCAATGCTTTTCGATAGAAATCAGATTTCATATGAATTCCAGAATAGTTAGGGCGTTATAAAACTTAAAAACTTATTGTTACAAACCAGCAATTCGGCTTCCCAGCATAGTTTGTTCCATCAACAGAAAGAACGTTTTACAGTCATCTGAATGGGACAGAGTCCAGGTGGCGCGTCGGAGGTCCCAGAGCTTGGCAACAAACTTGGCGACAATTTGGCAACTTGGCGACCAATTTGGCGACTTTGGCGCCAAAATAGATTATACCCGAAACTTCGAGAATTTTCCCGATCCGTCCAGTGGGAACCGAGATACGCCTCGAACGTTCCTGATTGGTTGAGAGGCTACTAACCCCGCCTCCCGAGACCTATAAAACGAAGCAGCCGCAACTGCCAGGGGAAGGAAGTCAGTAATCCAAGTCCGAAGACGGAGCGGAGGAGGCGGAAACGACGGTGAGCAGCGACGGAGTCAAGCTCGCGCTGAACTGAGCTGTGCGCTACTGTCTGCAATAGATTCTGGTTGTATGCTGCTGTGTATGCTGTTGCATGCTACACGTCTCGGGTGAAGATAATCGTCTTCTGTACTGTACATAGTTGTCGCTTTTGTGCTGTCCTGTGTGTCTTCGTGTAAATAAACGTCGTTGTTTTATTTTCTACTACCGTCTGCTGATTGAACGTTCTACACACCATATCACTTCCACTATCCAAACGAACCCCGGCAGAAATTTCGTAACATTATTTTTGGAAAGTCTTGAGTCAGTTTATACTCGTGTTGTTAGTGTTTGAAATTGTACTGAAAGATTTTTTTTTGGATTATAATAAACCAATCCACAATCTATCCCTTGATAGATAGTAGATTAGTTTATGATAATGATTTTATAAAATTCTTTATGTGTGATTTATATCAAGGAATATTATTTGTGAAGTAGTAATGGAAATTAATATTGTCTGTCCTGTTTGATATCGTACGCCAACTGGTCTACTACATTATTTAAATAACTTTTACAGCAAATCAGCAAGACAAGGTGTATTTCATTGCATTGTAAAACGCATACTGGTGGTGGTGAGAAAGTAATTGCATTAAAAATCATGCAGCAGTTACTGATTTAATATGCAAATAAGACACAAAGCGATAGCAGTATATATTCGTTTGAAGCATTCAGATTTCGCCTTCTATTTCTCTTTATGAATGGAACGTCTCAAATTTCAAGAAGGTAATAACTGGTGCCAAGTTATTAGAAGTTTTACATATATAATAATCTAGAAGATTTATCCATTTAGACGGACTGTTATCGTACTACAAAAATTTCAAATCTGATTTAATAATAAAAATTTCAAATATCAAAGCAATGAATTTTGCTATAACCGAGTATAAAGTAGCAAATAACATGTAACGTTTATTTCGTGAATAAAAATTAGTTATAATATCTTAGGCTTTATGAGAACACTCATAAATCCCTCAGTTCAAATATCTATAAAATATTAACATGCATGCCACAGAAATACCTCTTATTATTTATTATTGTCCGATGGCTGTCAAATGAAACACAACCGGCATATGAATGGTTTAAACTGCTTCATTGAACGTTGAAAACATGTTCCAGGTGATTTATGTAGATTGTTAAACAATAACTGATCGCCCAATGTTTAAATACTTTGTAGTAAGAATTCATAAAATTTAAACCCTAAGTGTAAAGTGAAAGCCATAATTACAAAAGCATTTTAATTGCTTATAATATAATTTTTTTCGATTTATGTGCATGATTTTAAATAAAAATATTTTTTTGGATTTGGTTTGTAGCACGTAATGCGTACATGAAAGTTATTGATGGCTTATATAACTGCTAATTAAATTAATATGAAAGTTAAATATATAGCTGTTTGTTTTAAAAACTGGATATTTGCATCCAATAATTGCGGAGATTAAAGGGGTGAGGATATTTTTAACTCTGCCATGCGTTTCAGATTTCACTGGCTTATAAATAAGCTTTATAAGCATTGCAAAACAAAGGAAATATAAGATAACAATTTTCTTCGTATTATTTTCCAAAAAAGCATTGTTTGCCCAATTATTGATTATTTACAATTACAGATGAATATTATTGATTATTATAATAATAAAAAATTCAGGTATTAAATTTTTAAAAACATTAAAGAAAACGTTCTAGGAAAAAAAAATCGGTGAATAAATATTGTACGGTGGGGATCTAAATCCCTTTATAAACATGCACATAATTTATCATTTACAACTTTCTGTTTACAATGCCATTTATCTTGCTTTTTATGCATTTCAATGGGAATCCCTAATTTTGTAAATTATTTCAAAAATAAGAAAATTCTCTTAATAAATCGAAATGGAGCTAAAACTCATGAAAATAAATTTTCATTTTAAAGTTACAATCGACGTGTGTTTGGAAGCTTTTATGTACTTTTTTTCATTTTTTATATATATTTTAACAAACGGATTCGTTCTTTTATAAGTTCTTTTAGAAAAATAGTCTTTTATTATTTGATGACAGAAATATGATGGGAGAGGAAAAAAAATGTCGTAAGAACTTTTCATACACACATTCTTATTTAAATTTCAAAATACTTAAAATGTTGACTTCAATGACTTTTGAATCCAAATATAATAATTTATACTGAAAATTTAAAAAATTGGGGTTAAATGTTAGTGTGAAGACATGCTTTCTTTTAAATAAAAAACTGATAGCAAAAGTTGCTAGTGTTTTTGAGAAGTACTGTGATAATTTGTCTGTTAAAGTTACTTTAATGACGTTACTTTTACACTAATTTTTGAATATAGAGTTACTTTCTATTATCTAGACTGAAATTTTACATTATAAGAATCTTATGAAAATTAATTCAACTTGAATGTTAAATCCTTTTTTTTAAATAAATTATTTTGTATTTGCCTTTTTCTTGCATATAATTCTAACAATAATTCACTTTTTCTTTGTATAATTTTATATAGGAAAAATTCCTAAAAATACATTTACAGTAGCTCATTCCGGAAAGAAAATAGTACACAAAATTGTCTTTAAGCCCATATTTTGAAAAGAGTGCATCTCCTCTGACAATAGACTATTTACACCGTTCCTCCTTTGTTGAAATAATTTCTGGGTGCAAAACTGTTTTTAAATTAAATTTAATTCAAAAATTCGCTAGACCGAAATTAAGTATTTTCAGAAACATTAGGGATAGGCATATATTTCCAATTGTTAAAATGCCTGATTGACGTACATAATTATTTATTATTTCGGTCAATAAATTTATTTTTGAAAAATAAATTTATAAAGTTTTTTGCAATCACCCGGACTTATTAATTCTATTTAGTAGATTATTCTGTGGACAAAATTGATTGCATTTTATTATTTTAGACCAATCAAGAATCACTACGAATAAAATCTGTGAATTGACTGACGGTCTGTGAGTTGATTAATCTCATAGAGACCACTGGGATAGTCGAAAATCGTCTAAAATAGTAGGTACTTTTCATTAATTTACAAATTGGTGGTTTTAATAAAAAAAAAGAATGGATATTTTTTGTTTAAAATATTGGCGTCTCAAACACATTTTACAGTATCTAACTAATAGGATAGGGCCAATGAAATGAATAAAAACTTTAATTTTTAAGGATCAAAAATATTTTCACAAACAATATAAAGAATTGATTTATGTCATTAAGATAATTTTATCAATGGAAATGCATGTATGCGTATAAATGTTTAAGAAATTAACTATTGGGTCATAATTGATTCGGACATTCTACATACTTAATTTAGTTTAAATGTAAATCTTAATCAAAAATGTTCTTTAAAATTTGGAATTATATTTTTTCTTTAATTAATAGCACTACTCACATTTAATGAGCTAAATTTAAAAAAAATGATTTGATGTACAAAGATTATGCATTTAAAATTGTTTCTTTTTAAAAAATAATCTTTCGTATTTTGATTTTAAATAGTTTGCATATGGCAGGGCAGTTGCTATTATTTTAAATTATTTGATGAGGGTGTAGAGCATAAATAAATTTCAGATATAAGTAAAAGTAGTAAAATGTTAATATTAAATGTAAAATTAAATATAAAATAATTTATAAGCACTTCTGAGCACCTCTGAACTTATGTGAAATTTATATCCATTACAACCCTAAATAGTAAAAAGAAACTTTACAACTGATGATTTTTCTTCTTAAATAAATATTTTATTTTCAAAATTAAAATATTGTCCCCATGTAAAATTTTGTAAAGTATTTCTGACAAATAATCCTTTTTTTAAATTATGGGGAATTCAAATTATAAATAACATATAAAATTGAAATAAATTATAAAAGCCAAAATGTCTATTGGCTTTTTGATTATTAACGAAATTTTCGTAGACGACATCTAAATTTTTTATTATGACTAAATTTTTTATTATTTTTTATCAATGAGATATTGCATTCGGTATTGTAGCGACACAAATCTTCATCGAATGTTGGAAACTATACATTCATTTTGATCCATTTTCTCTGCGTCACATAGATTTAATATATTTAAAACATTTTTCGATGCCAAATTCAGTAAAGAATTTCAGAAAAAAAAAACGTTTTTTTAAAAAAAAATATATGAAACACATCTTTAAACTAAAATGCATGATAAAAGCTAAGAAATAAATTAATTTTTAATTATCAACGAAATTTTCATAAGCAAACGTTTTAAAGCCTTTTATAATGAAGTCCTGTAAAGACACAAACCTCATTCAGCGGATTGAAACTATAAATTCACTCTAATCTATTTTCCCTGCATTACCTAGATTTCAGCATCCAAAGTTTCCATATTTCACACTTAAAGTAGCATTCACACGCTTACTGCTCCAAGAAAGGGAAACATTTGTTCCCGGATACGCCATTTTGAAACAACTTTTACGAGATTGCACTTTCGAAATTTCATCAGGTGCGTTCAAAGTGCCACGAGGAGCCATTTTATTTCCATCGAAGGTACCAAAACTTTGCATGACTGGCGCGAGTTCTGTAAGGTTACGGTTACAGAACTTTGTGGAAACGAGGCAATTAATTCCATGTTCTGGTTGACCGAAAGGAATTAATCTCACCAACTTCGAAATATAATACGCGGTTGCGAACGTTCGAACATGAGGCGCCTGCATCGGACAGTTTTCTAATTAAATTGGTTGGAGTTAAAACAAGGAACCTGCAGGCCAACATGTTAAGTTGAGGAATTGAAGTTATTGGTTAGTAACCAAACCAAATTAGTTTTAGCTTAGTTTCGACTTATTTAGACTAATCTAAAAACTGAAGATTAAACTAAAGGAATATAAACTTAAAACTTTACTTATGAATGATCTTTAATTCATCATACTAATTTAATATCGATTAAATTGTTTTTTTATGCCAGTAACTGTTATATGAGATCAGTGAGGCTAAACATTGACATATTAGCAAGTTATTTAATTTCGTTCACTTTTCATTCAATAATTATTAGATTCAAATTTGACTATTCAAAATTATTAAAGAGCAGTTAAATTTGAATTCTTTCATGCATATTTATGTTAAGTACCAATAGATAGTTTATTGATATGGATAAAACGAAAAAAGCTATAAAATGAAAAAAAAAATATGAAAAAAGAAATAAATTTTATGTACAAAAATTATTTTACTTCTGAAAAAAATTACCTCTAATAAATAACTGAACCAAAATATCTCTTCTTATTCTAATAATAAAAGCATACATATATATGTAGAATTTTCTCACCAAAAGAATTGAAAAAGCATAATAAAGGCTTCTCAGAGATAGAATAATAGCTTTTAGAACTTTCTCTTTTAATGTTATAACTGTACCTATAACTTAAGATCACGCTTTTGTTTTAACTTACTTTTGTTTACATGAAAGAAACATTAAAGAATAAATCGCATTTGCCACTAGTGAAAATGCTCCTATTTTTTTTCTGGTTTATTTTCTCAATAATTGCTTTACATGAATTAAGGAAAAACATTTTTTTTTAGTTTCTTATCTCTGAAATTTTATATTTTCCACCATCACCGATGTTGCTTTCGCGTTTCTCCTGCTAAACCATTGCGTAATCTTGGGAGTACATATAACACAAGTTGGGATTTCAGATCTAGATCATGACGTCTATAAACTGTCATATAATTAATTTCACTTAACATGGATGGACAGATATCTTTCCTTCGGCGGCTTTTCTCTAAAATTAAACTCAGATCTACGCTTCTGATGTCAAGGTAAGATGTTAAACTTCATTCGCCCAGTTCATTCTGTTTCTTTTACATATGTACTATAATGCAGTTCCAGAAATGGTTTTTTCGGCGAATGGAAAGCACGGAGATTCACCAAAATCTAAAGTCAAATCATACTGACGATAATAATATTGTTAAACTCGGGGCCCAGTATTTGTGAGATACTTATTTTAAATAAATACGCCGGTATTCACAATAAGTTTATTAAAGATATTGAATGCCTAGAACCACAAGTAACATATGAAAAGGAATATAAGATATATTACAACATTGAAGCCAGCCACCAAATGACACATAAAATTTCACAGAAATCTCAGCGACTTCTCGGGTCAATATTCTCTACTCAAACTAATCTTTGCATAGCTTTTTTACCTGATTACTTTCACGCAATTGTTGCCAACCTATCTCCTTTTCAAGGATTTTCCCCAAAAGGCTTTTGCTCATAAAAAGAGCTCAAACTCATTAAATAAAGACTCATTTAGAGGACTGGAATTCACTTTAAATCACAATAATTAATTTGACGAGAGCTGATGCTACACACATCTTTTTGCGGCTGATCGCCGTTCTACACTCTGTTTTAACAACAAACTCTTTTTTAATACAGATGGCGCGACGGTAGTATGCGCAGATACAGGAATTTACTCTCCACAAGTTCCCAAGAGATCGGAGATTGCAGCGCCATCTCTTGGGAGAAAGGAAAGAGTTTCGAATACCGCAAATACGTTACGTTTAATGTTATACAAGTAAATAAAATTTAGTGGCACATGGATGAGTTATATAAAATATTTGATATTCTTGATAATCAATATTTTATCATATGAGCATCATTAATAGCTGGAGGAACAGCATCTGATTACAGTCCATATTCATTTTATTACAGGTATCCTTATTCATTGTATGAAAATCCTTGAAAAATATAATCTGTTAAATATCATTAACATCGTAAAGCAAATGCTGTAGCTATTTAAAATTGTTTTAATTTTTAATAAACAAGATTAGTATTTTTGGGGCTACAATTATTAAATTAAAACATTTTTTTTGCAAGTTTATTTGATAATAATAACAAAAATAAACTGCTATACAAAATCTTTCCTTTTACCTCTTTTTAATATTAATGCACTAATAACAATAATTCATTTTTGGCTAATATTTCTAGAATTTTTTTCTTTTGTTAAATAGGTAAAGAGATAAAAATAAATGAATATTTTTTAAACTAAAAGAAGCCCAATATTTGCATGAAACTTTGAAAAGAACTTTTGAAAATGGGACTGATTATCATAGAATTATGATTTATGGAATTGATTGTAATTATGAAGAAATGAATTTATTTATAGTTATAATCAATTTCTAACAAAATTATTATTCGAATTTCCTTCAAGTCAATTATTCTATGATTTCATTATAGAACTTGATCAGCTGAAGTATACCACAAATTCTTAATAATAGGCTTACAGTACTGGAGGAATTACGACAGACAATATATAGAAATAAACTATTTTATATAAACCCAAAATTCTTAGAGTTTTAAGAAACTAATTCATTTCTTTCAAATATCATACCGCAATTTTCTCTTTTATAGCTTATATGTTATGCCTATCCAAAGTATGAAACTCAGGAATAATTTTGTTGCCATAGTAGTTGCCAAAAGTTTCCTTAAACATCATATGTGCTGTGAGATTATAGGTTTACGAAAATTTGTAGAATCGAAGCAATTAAATCTAAGGTCGGGTTAAACGAAATGAATTAATCTTGTCAACAGCGAAACATAATAGGAGATGAGAAATTCTGAAGTTTGATGTATCTGCATCGGACAGTTTTCCAATTAAGCTTGCTGTTGTCAAAATAATGATTCTCTGGCTTAAGCTAAGAATCTTAAGATTTATAACAATATATAGTTCATGTTAAGGCTAGAGACGGCTTTAATTTAAATAAACCGACAGAGATGCCATCAACTTAACTGAATCCATATGCCAGTCATTTCTGGATGAGATTAATAATGAGCAGCTTTGCTGCAATTTGTTATGTTATTTGATTTTACTCTGATATTAGAAATATCCATTTGCACTTATGTAAGGTGTCTGTCTACCTTCGGAAACAAATTTTTGAAAAATTCCACTAATGATCTATTTCAGGATCTCTGAGATTTCAAATAGTATAAAATATTTATCAGGAAATGCTGTGCCAATTGAGATTCTGTAAAACGTGTTAATTTGGGTAAAAAAAAAAAGAGTGAAAATTGCAACAAAAAGCAAAACACTCTTCAAAAAATTTCGTTACAAATATTCCAATTATTTTTACACACAACATATTTGCAGTTATTGTGAAGGGTATAAACTAGAATCTAAGAAATATGTGCATTTTTTTAAAAAAAAGTTATAGCTATTCGAGTATTTCTGTATTGAAAATTTCAAAAAATTCGTTGTTGAAAATTATATTAAGCAGATCTAAAACCAAAACTACCCAGATCAAAGTTATATCCTTAGTTCATTGCCTTTGGAACACTTAAGGTAACATGTATGCAAAATTTCAAGGATATATATTTATAAGATTTTAAGATATCATGTTTTGTGCATAAATGTTTTTACGAAATCCAAGTTTTTTTTAAAAAAAAATTCATTTAAAGTTTTAATTTGTCTTAAAAGGCTTTGTAAACATAAGCCTTTTTAGTTCAATGCAATGTTCAAAAGCATATGTAATTTCCAACCCTTTCGGCCTAAAAACTACTCAAAACATATTCTAATATTCATGGCTTGCTAATAAAACATATTATAAAATAAATTATAATTCACAGAGGCGTGTATTTGATGAAATGTTGAAAATATTCAACTTTCGGTTGGTACTTCGAGTTTCGTTTTCAGCTACACTGGTTTATAAAAAATCACGTATATCGGTTTCTTTTTATCGTAGAATTAAAACAAACACAGATCTGGAAACCCAAATAAATGGATTTTAAAATTAATTAATAAAAAATCGTGAATTTTGATCAAAAATTGCCTTTTAACTGTAGACAGATACCTCACGCTTTTGGCAATCTTAATATTAATCTTATGTCTCTGGCAAACATAGTCAAATTTATGTTACGGAAAGAAAAAAAATATAAGGGTTCGTTTTTGAGTGATTTATTGCTAGCATGTGGTTACCTGCTATAAAAATTGAAATTTTTGGCGAGTTTTTGACAAATAAATACATTTTCAGCATGCAAACTATTTAGAATTTTAAAAAGGTTATGGTGGGCTGGTGGTAAGGCCTTAGCTTTGGAACTGGAGGATTTTAGGTTCGAATCCAGCTTCCACCGAAGAACCGTCTTGCAAGTGGATCTGGTGCACTTTAAATCCGTGATGGCCAAACGTCCTGAAGCTAGCGCGATGTAGAAGTTTGGAGAGTTGGGTGCCAGCTCAAATATGATCTTCGTCACATGACCTCGGTTCAAAATTACGTGGTTCGTCCCAAAATAGTCTTAAAACGGGAAGTTAACATAACTAAACTTAGAATCTTAAATTATTTGATTAAAACCATTGAAATTTCATCAAATGATAACAAGATGAATATTACGTAAGAAACCTTCCCAGATTTTTTTATGTAAGAATACTACTATATTTCAGACTGCAAAGAAAGTTTCGAAGTTACAAGAAAAAAATCATCTTTAATAGTTATTTGACATTATTAATGCTTTGAGATGCTTATCACTTTAAAGAAACTTAATATTCATTAAAAAATACATATAATGGAGAAGGTTCCGTCCTTTGCTATTTCCTTGCCTTTTTTTTTCACTTGAAAAAAAAATGTGCCAAAAGGTAAAATAAAAGTTATGCAATTCTTGGATTTACATTGATATAATGATATCAAGCCATTTGTTTGTTAAAAAAAAAGGATGCTTGATCGTTATATATCTCCTCCTTTGGTCGTTATATATATTTTTTGCATGCAAAAAATATAATCGATTAAGTATTAAAATTTTGATTTAAAAAAAATTGGATCTTATTTGGAATTTTTTTCGGAATTTATTTTAAAAATAAAATCTTAAAACATGGTTATAACATTTAATCAGATTAAAGCAAGCTGAGAAAATTTTTCACAATTTAAAAGTTTTCATTTGCCACGTCTTCATTAATCATTTTGTTTAGAAAACAAAACAACACACACACACACACACACACACACACACACACACACACACACACACACACA
>JAPMOR010036292.1:168411-190259 GCA_026543865.1 Argiope aurantia
AATTTATTAAAATTGATTAAATTTTTTTGAGAAACTTTTAATTAAGTAAAATTATACCAGTTAAAAACCAAAGGTGTTTTAGGAATCGGAAAATATATGATCTTCTGTCTAAGAAAATAGTAAAGCAAAACTATTCTATTTCAATGTTTTATCGAATGATTTGTTTAAAATTTTAAAAATAACTTACAAAAAATATTATCTAGTTCAAGAACAGAAAAAAAGAGGTTATGTATTGCTTCGTTCAGGAATTGAAAATATTGAGAAATTATCATATACATATTCAATGGGCCAAATTTAAGACGTCTGCTTTTGAATGCTTAAATCTGCGTCCTTTTTAAGAGACATCTGTTTTCACAGATGTCGTATATTTAAAAGAGTTATATACTTCAATTTTTTTTTCAATTATATACTTCAATTTCAGTTATATACTTCAGTTTGATTGTATCAAGAGTCACAAGATAAGAAATGTACTTTTTAAGTCAAATGCCTTAATTTATACAAATGTAGTTTAGTTTCTGAAGGATAAAAAAAATAAAAGTCAGAGATTAATGAAAAATATTCAGAATAGTTTTCCATTGTGTAACGTTTCTCTTGGGCAATCGCGACCAAACCATCCGTGAAAGAGATGGTTTGAAACGGCTTCAGATGATCATTTATTCTGATTGAGGAAGAAATTGAATTCATTTGACATGAATAATGGTACAGAGTATCAAAACTTTTCTACTTTTCTAACGAACATGAATGGATATTGTATTCCAATCTACTCCTCTGTAACCAGCAATGGCAGCATTTTTTTTTCTATATCCATCGTCTTCTATAGAGTAATGTCGTTTATTTCCATAGAAAAGTTAGGAATCGGTTTATGGATGAATGGATAGAAATTTTATTATCGGTTTTCTATAGAAAAGTGTCTAATTTCAATTGGAATAATTCAAAATTGCGAATTTTTCATGAATGAAATTAGAAATTGAATGCTGTTACGTTTAAGGAAAAGGAAAAACTGTTATTAATTAAATGCTTTTGTTCATTTAGCATTAAAGTAATGCATAGAAGGTTTAATATTCAATTAAATATGGGATATAAAAATGAATTCTTTCATTTCAGTAAGTATAGACAATGAGAAATAAAATATTCATTACATTAATATGTAGTTTGTTACATTTAATCTTTTAATACTTCATTTTTTTCTCGACTATATCAGTAGAGAACCCTTTCTGATTTAAGTTATATTGCTCACTTTACTGTATTTAGAGAACAGGATCTTAGAAAAGGCTGTCACATGAAATAAGGTTCATATTAATATGGATACATTTATTTGAAACTAAAATTATGGTTAATGGTAATCACTAATTGACTACTCCGACCCACAGGTATAAAATTAAATGAACAGATTACCATGATAGCAACACTCGTGGGAATCGTGGTTGAGTCCTAAGGGCCATAGCCGACCACGGTACAACCCTTCCCGTGGGAAGTATGCCTTATTGTCGATAGGAGGTAGCCAAAACCCAACTCTTTCTGAACCCACCAGGTTGGCGAAAACAAAACACCATATCGTAAGCTTCTCAATCTCATTTTTGAAGTGATTCCTTCCCCTCAGTGGGAGCAGTATTATCTATTAAGTCGAAAATTGAAAAGCAGACAGTTATAATTGCTATTTACCCTTTTAAAATTATTTTTAGATAAATAAATTTTACCTCTTTTTCTCATTTCCTTATATTTCTTTTTTTTCTCAATCAATTTTATAATTAGTAAGAGACACCAATTTTCAACAGTTTTAGACATTTTAATTATTATACCTCATCTCTAATTATTAGAACTTTATAAAAAAAACTTTATTGGAACAATTAGGGATATTTGTTGACTAGTTTAGAGAAGAAATTTAGTCTCAGAAATATTTGTTTTGGTACAATGTTTCTTGAAAAGTTCCTAAATATTTCTAAAATTCAAGCGCACGAACTTTATTAAGTGAGTTATTTAAATTAATATCGTAATCTATCTAAACTTTTATATATACTTAGTCTTTTTTTTATATACTTATATATATTTTTATATATCAATAGTAATCAAGTTTTTCTTGTATTTATTATTATTATCATCTTCCCATGAAAGTTCCTCTTGTGGGCAGCTGTTACTCCGTTGTACTTCATCCTGTGAGCAACATGATTATCGAAAAAAAAATATATACTAAAAAAATTTAAAAAAAAAATAAATTAAAAAAATTTAAAAATTTTAAAAATTCAAACTAATTAAATTGTTAACACCTCTATTTCATAATTTTGAAACATAATAAAATCTAAAATTTCTGTCTTTATATAAATTTTTACATGATTTGGAAAAGAGTGATATCAAATACATATTATTTGACTCCAGATTTGGTAAAATATTTGCTCTCGCTCCAGTAAATCTTTTTTACTGTATCTGTCAGCTCGGAACCTAGATGAGATTTGAAGGCTCTGTATCAAAAGCTCGATTTTCGCCTTTGAACGATTCAAAGATTGGAGATGGCTTCTTAGGTAGAATATCCTGTTGTACAATATTATACATTATTGTTCAATATTATATTATGTAATTTAATATAATACAATACTATACAATATATGTGTGCTTATAGGGTTTTACTTTTAGAACGAATGTTGGGACTAAAAAATTTAGCATTAAGAATGTTGTTCTTTTTGAGTTTGTTAATGGTCATAAATAAAAATCTAAAATATATGTAGTACATTACACTCCCAAGTATCCGATTTGAAACGATCCAGCCTAGTTTTCTTTATTGTTATTAAATTCACTTATCAGTTTTCTTAAGAATTAGGCCTAAGATATACGTTAATGTTTTGTTTATGTTTCCTGCATTTAAGTTAGGCATTACAGAATTTATATACTAAATGTGAACAGTTTATATATTTTAACTTATTTTTCCTTCTTAAAACGTGCAGTGCAATATACAGGGTGTCTCAAAACCCTTGACCGCTGCTTTTATTCCTGAAATATTGATAATTGACATATACTGTAAATTACAAAGTTGCGTAAAAAAAGATGAAAATTGCCATGAAATCAATTAAAGTTTTCAGGGGATTAAACTTTAAAAAATATAAAATTTAAATTTTTATACGGACTCTGTAAAAAACATTCCCCGTAAGTAAAATGTGCCGCATCCCTCTAATAAGGTCATGTACGAAATTTCAGCATTTCATCACAAAAAGTCTCAAAGATATGAAACTACATAAATGCTGACTTAAACCACTTTTCGATACCTGGATATCAGTTCGCAAAGAGAAAAAAATCATGTTGAATGTTCGTGTTTCAAAGGTCGTACATAAATTAACAAAGAAAGTAATTATTGAATAAATAAATAATAATTTTACTATTTATTGGTTTATAGGTATTAAAAATATGTAGAAATAATAACTTAAGGGAAAAATTACTTTAATGAAAGATTACATAAGATTTTTTACAAGTTCACTGACTGTGCTATTTTTAAGTTATATTCTGTAATTCATGATATAAAATTTTAAAGTATTTTTCAGGAAGAAGAGATATTAAAATTTGTATTTAAAACTAAAGATATGAAGCATATTTAATTTTCTTATGATGCATTCCTGCGTTGCGTCATCTGCACTGAAGCTGTAAACATTTGCATTTTAAATTGTGATTGACCCTTCTACAACTTCGTTTTAACATATCTTACAGAATTTTATTGATAAAATTCTGAAATTTTGTACATGACCTCATTAGTGAATGGGGCGTATTTTACTCACTGGGAATTTTTTGTACGGAGTCAGTATGAAAATTGAAATTTTGTATTTTTTAAAGTTTAATCCCCTGAAAATTTTAATCGATTTCATAACATTTTGCACCTTTTTTTACGCAATTTTGTAATTTACAGTATATGTCTACGATCAATATTTAAGACATAAAAGTGGCGGTCAAAATTTTTGAGATACCCTGTATAAACATATATAAACTACCAGTACTCTATTTTACCAGTATTCTATTTAAAATCGAGACATTAACGGCAACTGCTTCTATGATTCACCGGTCCGCTGCCGCATTCACATTCTACATGACTTGAAATAAATGGAAAGCTTAGTGCTCAATAAGAAGTGAGAAAATACGTATCTGATATTGGTGGGCAAAGAAATGAGTTAATCAAACCTCGGCAAATCTGTTTTTTTTGTTATCTGGTCCGCCCTTCCAACACATTAGGCCGGATACTCGGGAATGTACTGTATTTGAAATCTTACCCACTGAATATTTTCTATATTAAACAGATCTGGTGAAAGTGAAATGCATAAAGAGTATAAGTTCTACCGCTGATACAGTGTTACAATTCGGAGGAAGAATTTTGACACAGACTTATTAGAACAAACTGTAAGTGATATATGTTGAATGTCGAATAATATCATGCAGATATCCTAGCGATGCATCTAGATATCTTCACGATTAGTACTCATTAATAAAATTATTTTCATTCCTTCACTACGAATATAAACTGCGTCGTCAGTTTTAAAGTAATCTCTGCGGAACTTTCAAAAGGGTCATTAATTTCACTGAGCATTACTGAAGGATATTCTATTGAATCTACTGATACTGATAATCTACGAATTCAGAATGTCACTTTTATCACTAGAAAATAATATCTGTCCAATCATTTTGAATCATTGATCAAGTCAATCTTCAAAAACTATCAAATTTGTAATTGCCCCTAAACGGTGAGAAAGCAAACGCAGCTCACTTTAAATATGTTGTTGATGCACAAATTCTATTAATGGAAAATTGTGGAATTTCCTTTTTATTCTCTCAAGAGACTTATTTTTAGTAAAATGCGAAAAATGTAATTCAAAATAGAAAGGATTCTTGATAAATCCGATTCAGACAAGGCAGAATTTTTCTTGCACTCGATGGTTGAATTGTTTACAAGCAGATAAAAAAAAGTGGGAAAGAACCAAGTTTTAATTGCTTTAGTGGATTGGGTTTTGGAGAGAGAATCGAAGAATTAAAGAACAGAGAAAGTTTCTGGAATTACATGCTGTTCTAACTATAGGGATATGTATGAAATGCGTAATATTTTCTGATACATTAGAGAGATAAAGACGACGCATAAAACTGATTCACTAATGGGAAATAATACAAGTGTTCTAGATTTTGGACACGTTTTATATTGTATAAGTTTTAAATTATATAAACTTATACTTCAAAGAAAGTTTGAAAAATCAGGAAAGATTTCTTTGATATTGAATTGCATCTGTTAAATTGCTCTATGTTTATAAATCAAACTTGTAAGTCACGTAGATTTCAATCCCTAAATGAAAACTATTGGGAAATTAAATTTTAATGAGAGAAGCGAGTTTACTGTTTCTTAAGAATGATTTTTCCTGCAGAAATATTGAAACTATTTGAGGTTTTTGCCATAACTTGTATGTGTAGCTGTGAAGAAAGTCTTTATATAAAATGTATTTTTGAATGAATGCACTCGAAAGATGTTATGATACAGGAAAAAGAGAAATACAATTATGGACGTACATTTAAATGTTTTTAATTCTACTAAGGCATCGTGGCTACCACTAATTCTGAAAGGGTTTGAACTGATTTCATTGCTTAAATGTTCAGAGCTTCAAAAGACGTTACGGCATTTTAACATGAAGAAGGGTAGATTTTACTTTATACAGAAACGAACAAAACAAGACAAATTAACAGAGGAAGTAGAAGTAGCTCTTTCGAATTGGGAAAGAAATATTAAATTCTTGAAAGCCAGTTTACATAGTGGATAGGTATACATCAACCCTCCCTCCCGCCACACACTTCTACTATTAATCTTGACTTTTTTCATTTAATAGTATGGGACTTAAAAATGTAAAAATCCATAATTGCAACTGGAAAATGGATGTTACTTTTTGGTAAAATTCTTAAAACAGTTTTTTCAAATAGTAGATCTCTGTTAAAATTTTACAGTAAAAGAAATTTCAAACCTTTTTCGAGTTTCCACTATATTATCTTTTCTAATGTTGAGGATGTTTTCTTTCTTATGGATATTTATCTTTTCTTATGCTTTCTTTCTTATGAATGATTAAAAACTACAACAGAGAATTGTCCAAAATAACTGTTTTATAGAAACATCTGCTGTAAAAAAATGTTTGCAAATGGAAAAAAAAAGCAATTGTTAAATTTTTACAATGAAAAAGTAAACTTCAAATCTTTTTTGAGTTTCCAATCTGTTATCTCTTCTTAAGTTAAGGGTTTTTTCTTTTCTTTTGTATATTTATCTTTTCTTATGTTTTCTTTTTTAGAGCTGATTTTAAAAAAAACCCAGAGAATTGTTGAAAATAACTATTTCATAAAAACAACAGCTGTAAAAGAAATGATTGCAAATAAAAAAATAGTTACATAGCTTCATCTGATATTTGCATCGAAATGAAGAATAAAACTCGTTGAAAGTTGTTTGGTGAAACTATTTACTTTGACATGAATATCAATTAACGGACTCTACTACTTTTTATAAACTAGCGTGAGAGTCAAAGTCATGCCTATAAGAGTAATTTCCCTTTCTCTTGCCTATTATTATTTGCCACTTTTATTATAGGCCTATAATTTTTTTTTACTTACCTTAGAGGATACTTTCATCGTATAAAAAGCAGTATTTGAAAATGATTCATTTTCTTTCCATATTTCCTTTCATTTATTTAGATTCTTTAATTTAAGATGACAACAAACATTTCTAGAAGTCTTGCAAAATAAACAATTACTCTTGATACCAAGTCATTCGGAATATGCTTTACAAAACTTGCTACGGATTTATTGATTTGCATTTCCACAGGTTTATATCTTTCAGAATCGGCAAATTCTTCTCCTCGAAGTACATAACTTACTCCTAAATATCATGTTTATAAACCATCATAAGTGATTCTGTTATAGCATGTGATTCAGGATGCAATTTGAAACAAGTGATTCAGAATGCAGTTCGTGTTATTAAAACATCCAAATATGAATAAGCCATTTCAAGAAAATAATAAATACTGTGAGAGGACTGAAGAAAGGAATAACCACCATTAAATATTTCCCGCTTTAATCATTATATATTTCCAAAGAAATGAATATTCCGTGAGTTATTAAATGCTTTGTATATATATATATATATATATATATATATATATATATATATGTATACAAGGCATATTTCACACGTTGACAAAGAGATAAATCACCAGTGGCATCTGTTATTGTTCAGATCGCTGCCTATAATTATATCTTTAAAATTTTTAAGTCATTTCCGCGAACTGCTAGTCATAGTAGTTTATATACATTACATTGAGGTTATTATTTATTTTGGAAACACAATGCATTCTGAAAATCATGCGGTTACCAAAAATATTAAAAATATTAATATTAAAAATGCTGAATGATATAATATTAAATATTGGAAAGATGTTATAAGAAAATTCTGAGCAATCTTTTAATGAGTATTTTCTTCGTTTAGATATTAAGGAATGACACTAATGTTAATAATTGTCAGAATTTAATAAACAAAAATGAAGAATACAATACTTTAAAATATTATTTTAAGGATATTTCTTTATACTATTTTCAATATTTAAATCAAAAGCAGTTTCAGAGATGTGGGGTCAATGACTCCATAAATAACAACAAAAACTTTGAGAAAGAACAACTCGGTTACACGCATGTATTCATACTTAGACTTTTGCCAACATACTACTGAAAGAACAGCTTGAAGGTACTGAGGAGATGATTGTATTCAAGGACAACATGCCACGTGATAATCAGAGCTAATGAAAAACGCTGAGTATTTTTGATTTCCGTCTACAGTTACAGGCTAATGAAAGAAAATTTAAAACTTTTCTTCATGTTTTTGAATTAGCTTATTTAAATGCTGAATTCTATAATAATGCTATAACTAATTATAAAGTAATTTGTCAACTGAATTTTAGTACAACTGTATTAAAAAATTATCATTAATATGAACGAATGATTATTGCGTTTTATTTCGACCCTATGCACCCGTTTCAGAACAACAAACTCTGTACTTCTTGATAAAGATCTGTACAAAATTAGTGCCTCTCTTTAAACCGCTGACAGGACAAAATACACATATCCGTGGGAAACAGTTACTGCTCGCTTTCTTTTCTATTTGTTTTTACAGAAGGTAAAACTAGCCCGATCCTTCTTCTTGTCCGGACTATCTTTCAGTCTTTTTTGAAAAATGGCACTGAGACACATTTCTGGAGTTCCAGAGACTCTCTAGTTAATAATAAAGTTGACGGTTGCAGTTACCAGAAAGTTTTAGAGAAAATTACTTTTCTGAACTGTTTGTTTATTGTTTTATCACCCTTCCGGCCCCTCTGCTCTTGAAACAAATGGTTGCGTGGGTCTGTCATGAGTTTAAAAGTGTTAGTTTGTACAGGAAGAAGATTGTGGAGAGTTATGGCTGAGTTGGATTCCCCTCGGATGGTGCTATTTGTCAAAACTAGAATAAAGTTCGCATTCGTCGTGAAAAAGCGACTGAGTGAGCTGTAACTTATCAAAAGTCATAGTTTATTTGTTTTAGTTATAATAATAATAATACTCTTGGGAAAAATGTGCTTATTGGTGTTTTTGAGAACAGTGCATTCATGAATTTGTTTTGGTGAGAAATACCTGATTTTTTTGGTAAATAATTGAATGAAGGTTGCCATAATATACATGAAAAATAATGTTAAGTATTATTTCATCAGTTTTAAATAAAAAGACAATGACATTAAAATTTTTTTTTCTTACGTGTGGAATTGTCAATGTAGCTTTCATCTCCCAGAATGGTACAATCATTAAGTGAACAAATAAAATGAATTTGGCATACCGTGTTTAGCTAACCTGCATCCTCTTTAATTATTTAATTAATTGTTGCATCCCATCTATGATGAATAGATGAACGATTGCTGAGGAGTAAAAAAACAAGAATATCATCCATGTGCAATGGATATATTATTTGAATTGATAACAAGAATATCACTCCATATGTGATGAATACTGTCTGTCCTCAACGAGAACTCTTGTCACCAAATGTCTTCATTTATGGCGATCTTTATAGAAACAGGCTACCGTTCGTAAAGTCTACAGGGTGTTTCAGTGAACCGTTTCAGAACTTCGAAGAGGGGTAGGTTACATCCTGACAACTCGAAATCATAGAGCAATGTGGGGTCGGAAATGCTTTCCTTAAGCGGTGTTGTACACAGAAGCACCATAAAGAAAAGAGACCGTAAATGAGAAATCGTTTTAATAATACATGAAAAGAAGCAAAAGGGACATGGATTAAAGTAAGTGTTCGAAATTTCTTCCACGGGCTACAATGCACGCCTCACATCTCCGACGCATGGACATCCGAACATTCTGGAATACTCCAGGCATATCTCGAATCTCTCCGGCAGCTACTGCGATTCTTGCAACGAGCTCCTCAGCAGTGTAAACAGGGGTGTCATAAACTAGCGATTTCGTATGACCTCAGAAACAAAAATCAAGACATGATAAGTCGGGTGACCGAGCAGGCCAACACATGGGACCCCCACGTCCGATCCCCCGTTGACCAAATGTGACATCCAGGTAGTTACGAACATCTCCGCTATAATGGGCAGGGGCTCCATCGTGTTCGAACCACATTGTCTGTTGCGTCGATGCAGAAATCTGTTCATCTCTCAAAAATTGTGGCAATACTTGCTGCAGAAAGAGCAAGTACGTAGGCCCGGTTAGACGACCCGGTAACAGGTAAGGTGATCTTCCACAATACCACAATCGATTCTGTGCTGCACGACGTCATATTGCATGCAGGTTCTCGACCACACAGATATGGTCGTTATGCGCGTTGAAAATTTCTTCCCTTGTGAAGGATGCCTCATCGGAAAACAACACTTCAGCAGGAAAAAGAGGATTTGTACACATTTTCCCAGGTACCACTGTGCGAAAGCAATACGAGATACATAATCCTCCGGTTTCTGTGTCTGGACACGTTGCACGTGAAACGGATGCATGTCTTCTGCTCGGTGAAGCCTCCAGACGCTGCAATGGGAAGCCCCGACTGCGTTTGCTACACTTCGTGTACTCGTTCTTGGATTCCCCTGTACATGCTGCAGCACATTCTGTTCGGCGTCTGCAGTCCTTGTTGTTCTTACCCTGTCCCTGTGAGCTCTTTCTAATGAACCTGTCTCAGCTAATCTCTGGTGCAGTCTTGCAAAGAAATTATGACTGGAAATACGCCTCGTCGGATATCGTTCCGCGTACAAATGCTATGCGGCTAGCCCACTACAATTTGCAGCCCCGTACGCCAAATGCATATCGGCTAACTCTGCGATCGTATAATCATCCATCCTACTAACTTGGCGTTCTTGTGCGAAATGAAGATTCCCTGCACAAAAGCTCGGACTTTTCGCACAACGCCATCTACCGAGTCAGGAAAGCATTTCTGACTGCCCATGGGTATATGATTTTGGTTCGTCTGGATGTATCCTACCCCTCTTAGAAGTTCTGAAACGGTTCACTGAAATACCCTGTATATCGAATAGGTTCATTGAAGTTTCTTACATTGGCACACTGAGTCTCAGATTGACTATAAGTGGTGCTATTACATTTTAATTTTAAAAATAAATTATTAGAATTATTGGAATCTTAGAAATATCATGTACAGGACGAACAATAGGAGACATGAAGAATTATGTATATGCATGTATTTCATAATAAAGTATTAAGACTCCCAAAAAGAAGCATGGAGTAATATTGGGATTAATTTATGCCAAAATTTCATTATACTAAATTCAGATTAGCAATACACGCCAAATTTTTCGGAGCACCACTGGACAACTCATCTAGTTGAACAAAAAATGACTATATAAATAATCGTATAGTTTCATAATTTTTATAAATGCTTATTTATATTCTAATATCAGGTAAAATGTTCATCATTAAACATGCATTAAAATCTTTCAGAAATTTATTTACTTTCGCTAAAATGTATATTTTTCTAATTACAGGATTAGTTATAATCAGACTAGAAACTTGGTAATTTAATTTTAATATGAATACAATTTCTTAAACAATTAACTTCTCTAAATAAATTTGTAAAACTATTCAGATTTTTAAATACAATTCAATTGAACATTCATTTAAATGCCATAGACATAAAAAAAAGCCCAAATAATTACTTTTTTAAAATTTTATTCTTAATATGGTTTTAAATTATTTCTTACGAAAAAAAGTGAAAGCTACTTCAGATAGTATTCCAGGTCACTAGGTAATTTATTTTGCAAAGCTTGAAGCCCCCTCCCCCGCAATTATTACAACGAAAATATTTTTTTCAAAAACTGCAATTTTAAAAAAGAAGCGTGAAAAATGAACTTACCTTTCCATGAACCCCCACCCCCGGAAGCACCTCGAAAAGAGGATGAGATGCTTCCGGTATGGTGGTTGGATCTCTCCATCCTGATGGGTACATAAATAGATGGAGGATCTGGCTCCTGCCATCGATGACGGGAAGTACTTACTTCGGGAAGGGTTGTACCGTGGCCGGTGATGGCCCTTAGGACTCAACTACAGATCCCGTCAATGCTGCTGTTGCGGCGGTCCGATTATTCAGTTTTCTTTATCCGTATGTCTTCTGGAGTGTCGGAAGTCAGTGATATGACTTACCTTTCCATGAAAGCAGCATTCATTAGCAGTAAAGGAGTTATCTTCGAAGTGTTTACGATTTCATAGGCATTCTTAAAATGAAACAGCAATTTAAAAAACAATAAAGACATTATTAAACGCAATTCATTTTAGCCGTAAATTTAATAAAATTTAAAGAATTGAAACTGAAAGGCATGTAAAATTACGGTAAAAGCGATAAGAGGAATGATCAGCAGCTCTTTTACCACCTCAAATTGACGACAAGAATAAAAGAAACGCTTACTTACGGGGGATTCCTCATATTCGAAAAGGATCTTCCTCTCAAAAGCCTGTGTCTATAGTGGCATCCATAAACCTAGACATTTGTTTGCAAGAGTTCTTGAGGTGGACAGACAATATATTGTTTGCTAAGAGAAAACAAGAATATAGCATCATGTTTGATGAGCAGAGTATTATTTTAAGGGTTTACAAGAATAAGACCCAACGTGTAATGAACTAATTGATTACAAATTATGTAAAAAAATAGACCTTGCAGGGGTAGTAGTTGGAAATCAAAGTCATTCTTTCCTAATCACATGAAAAAGGACAAAATATTTTCTGTTTCTTCATCAAAATTGTCGAAATAAGAATTTTAAGATTTGTAAAACAATTTAGTGAAAGTTGAAAAGAATTAGTCATGCAGTAATGACAGTAAGTGATAAACATTAAACATGCAGAACAAAACATTTTAAATTCTTTTCATTATTTTTTATATTATTATTATATTCCCTCTCGAAAAACAAAAACATGCATAAAGCCCGCTTATGTATACAAAGGGTGTCTGCCCTCTTTAATCATGTTTAGAGCTATTTACAGACAGTTAGTCATAAGCACGTATTTCCTATAAGGAAAAATGCATTAAATGGCACAATAAATTACATTTTATGTTTTGAATTTTATAAATATAAAGCTAAAAAATTAAGAAATATAAATTTTTATGCAATATTTCGATTCTATTAATCATATTTCATAATCTTAGCTTTCGAAAATTTAAATAACTTTAAACAAAGCACATATTTTGCACTCTGTATGGAACCTTTAAACAGAGCAAGTTTCAGTTTTTTGCAACCCAAATTGACAGATTCCATTCCATTTTACGTGTTTTTTGATTTGTCAGTGAATCAAGAGTGAATCATAATGAAAAATAACTAATCCAAAATACTCCTTAAGTACTAATAAAGATGATAATTGTAATAATAATTATTAATAAATGATTCTGCAATACCAGATAATTGTTCTTTTAGAAGGTGTCCTTTGGAATTGCTACTGTGCTTTTTTAGTTAACAAGTTTTATGATTCCTATGAAGGTAAAAAAATATCACCGCCCAATATATATATATAAGGATAATTATTAAGGATGTAGTTAAGTTATTCAGTTTTAATGTTATATATATATATATATATATATATATGCTTAGAAAAGAATTAAATTTCCTCTTTTTATAGTCAATAAAAACATAGAGAACTTTCGGTATCATAGGAATTGGTGATTAAAGTTAATAAAATGTACATTTAAAAAAAATAAAGACTAAGATTGAAAAAAGAAGTTCCATGATATTCAGGATATTTAATTTCATGCTACGAATTCAACATTGAATTTTGAAAAAATGAAACATATTTAACTTGATTTCTATTCGAGAAGAAGCAGCTGGAAATTCCAGTTCTAATCGGAATCTTTAGTTTTTCTCTTTCCGTAGTGGCAACCATTCGTTACTATTGCCTCGTCTTTTTTTGTAGATAACTCTTTTTTTTTTAACGAAAAACTTTTTTTGCGACTAAGCATTGTTATTTTTTTCTGTAATTACAGTTTTCAATTAGGTGGCATTACTTTACAGGAAGTGTTTCCAATGCTTTTTTTAAAGGAGAAACTTACATTGATTATTCAAATTTAAGACTTGAAACACATTTTTGTTCTTATAAATAATAAAAAATTCTAAGCTTATTTGCTCCTTTTTTTTGTTGTCAGTTTATAGAATTTTGTATTTTTCCTTTATCTGGAAGGTATTTTTTGTATGTTTTTTTTTCTCATTTAGAGCCGTGGTTTATCCAAATAACATTTTAAAATCGATTACCTTATTTCTAAGTAATTAATAAGATTTGAATTTCTTATTAAACATGTGAAATTTTGAGAAGGTAGAAACAAGCAGGAAATTTTATTTTTTTAAAAAAAGAATTCTTTAATTTATATTCCTTTACATTACCCACATTAGTCAAGATCATATTCTTCTTTCACATTTATTTCATTACCTTTTGAACGTCATTATCCATTGAATTAACTTAGAAATACAACTTAGTAAGAATGCAAATCAGAACATTTCTGATTATTAGTTGCCCTTGGCGACAGTTTGTACGTCTATACTTACTATTGAGTAATTAATAAGAAATGCATTTAAAAAAAATCACCATGGTATTTAAACTCCTGAAAAACATGAAATAAATCGAATCAATTTACTGCAAATGAAAAAGTGCAAGGTGGAAAAAATAGAAGGTAGAAATATTATGAAGTTAATATTTAGATCAAAGCACGCAATTAAATGTTTTGAAGGATGAATTTGAATTACATTTAAAAACACTGCGTAGCAAACTGAGAAATAATTTTGAAATTAAAGGGAAAAGTGTGCGAAAATGAAATTGATATAATTAAAAAGGAAATTTTTTTAGTCTTGTGATATTGCAATGATAATATAATGGTAATATATAATTTTTTTAGAAAATATGGTTATTAATTTCAATAATCAAGCCATAATGATTACCCATCTATCTCTTTAAGCCTGTTTTCGGCTCGATTAAACTTCGTTTAAAGCTTATTTCTTGCTTTTTTTAATATCTTCTTTCCTCTGACTGAATGGACGTTTTGGTGACACAGAAAAAGATTTCCAGATTTCTAATTCTAGATTTTAAAATTCTAATAATATTTTGATTGTCTATTAACAAGCTAAGCGAAAGGTTGAATTAAGTGCAATTGTATTTCGATGAAGTAGACTGAAATTCTCAGAATGATTTGCTTACATTTGATTGTTATCAGTAGACAGTTAAGTAATAAAGGGGATTTCAGTGTCACGTACGTTAACTTTATATATATATATATATATATATATATATATATATATATATATATATTTAAATTGCTAAAACCTAGAGCTTTTCTTAAATGTTCCAATTAATAAGTTTTCATTAAAGACGTGTCAAAATTACGTTAATAATATATAAAAATATTTATAATAAGCTATCTTTCTTTTATTTCTTTTTGCACATATTTTTTAAATTTTTATTCTAGGAAATAAATGCCTTTTTCATATTTGTCAAATAGGATTAGATGGATTTTGTAGGTCTATTAGTGTAACTAAAAGAAAAGTAGGATCGAGAAAAATAATACGCGTTTTATTTAATAAACAAAAAGAGATTAAATAGGACGTAACACTCACATCACCCAAAAAATATCAGTTCCTGTATTATTGAAATTTATAGACAATGCAAATAAATAACTAAATAAATAAAAACTATGAGGGAGAATATATAAATATTCCATTTATTTTCAAATTTCATTTAGCATTAACGGAAAATTATGATTTATATATAAAATCATAACATTTCATGAATGCACAATCTATTGTGCTTCAGAATATTTTAGAAGATTTTACGTTTGTTTATAAAATTATTTATGTAGGAACAAAAAGAAGCTTAACCAAACTTTAAGTGTAACTACTTATTATATTCGTAGTTAAAATACAAATTGTAATATGAAATAAAATTATATTGAAAAAAAATTCGAAAAGGGGAAAAAAAATTAAATTCCTGATCTTTCGAAAAGTGCTCCTAAAAATCTTAGCTATTTTTTCTCAATGAATTGTAATCATTTGAAAATGAATAAAATTATTTACGAAATGTAAACTTATAATGTTTGCAGTAGCTTGATTAAGGTAGTAACTTAATGCTGTCTGTTTACAAATATGGAATTGCTTCAATCTGTTTGAACTTTTCCATAATTGCAATGACATGTCAGATGTAATAGGATATGCTTATCTTTTTACGACACAGTATATAGAAATATTATACGGTTTAGAATTAAAACAAAATAGCTCGATTGAAAATGAAAATGGAATCATTATCGGAAATAAATAGCTCAAAGAAAAAAAAAGATTCTAATAAAGAATTTGTTTTTTCCTTCTACTGTGTAAAGTGGTCCAAAAGTCCAAGAATGATAAGCGTGAGATATAAATGAGCATGAGATAAGCATGAGATTAAGCATTTCAACTGAAAAGAATATTGCTATCTTTGAGAATTATCATTCAAATATTTCAAATCAAGATGTTTATGTATACTTCTATTTACAGTACATCTTTTATCAGTAAAATAAAAGATGGCCTTCTAAAAGTTTTTCTGCTGACAATGTTTATATATAAATTCACTATGATTCCATATAGCACATTTTAGTTCCATAATAGAAGATTTCATACAAATCATTAAAAAAAACAGAAATTGCCTTTAAATTTAAGTAGAATAAAACATCTTAATATTGGAAATGATAAAAAAATTGCTCATTGCTGTAGAAGTCTGATTAAATTTTAAAGTAAAAACCAGATTCAATATAACTGAAGTAATAATGGCTTAGAAAGTTCTTCAGAATTGAAAATCAAATCAATATCCAAAGCTCAATTGTTTTGCTTGTCAGAGTTAAAAGTTACTATCACTATAAGAAGCTTCAGCTCATTCTTTAGCCACTGTTTTATTCACTTAAGTTACGCTATTTTTCTTAAAAAGAGTTAGAAAAAAATTTGTTTGTTGGACAAAGGCATCCATTAGGTAAAAATGGTAAAAAAAGTTTAGTTTTCTGAAGAGCTTTAAAAATTTTCCCAATCTTTATAGCAGTGGAAAACTGAAAACTTATGGCATAAGAAAGTTTAAAACTGTATTGGAAACGTTTATAGCTTTATTCCTTGGTAGCTACTTAAGCGTAAACGAGATATGAGTATCGACAGTTTACTCAAGAGAAAAACGATAAAAGCTGTAGTATTTAGGTTGAAAATGGTTCGAGTCTATGCATGATGGATTCTTTTCCTTTTTTAAACTTATTGTTTGCGTTTGGCATCAATATGTTATTAAATGACAATCAGAATTAAACAACAAAAAATAAGATATAACATTCATTTTCTGCAATATTATCTTTGAAAGTAATTTTGAGAAAAGTTATTAAATTGTATGAGATATATAATAATTTTTAAATCTGTAATTGAGTTTAAAAGATTACGTTATAACAAAAATTCTTTCTCTTCGTATTTTCTTTTAATTTGTTCTCTTTCACAAAGTCATTTTTACTATTAAATCTTCCAAATAATTTCAAAATAAATCTTATTAATTGCGTTTATTAAAGAGCAAAAAATTGCAGGCATTTAAAATCCCATAAATCAGTCTTTCGGAGTCGTATAAAAACGATAAAAGTTTAATCCAGAAGCAATTATTGGAATATTTCCATTGCAGATTCTAGCAAAGCGTTTTTTTTTAAAAACTGCGTCTTTCCGAAGATAATTCAAAATGCTGAGATTATAAAAATTTTCATTCTAGGAATTTTCCGACAACTGTATGGAGAACGTTGATATTATTCTAAAAGCACAGGCATGAGATAAAATATGAAGATTTCAAAGAAACACTCGTTTAATTTTGGAAAGAGATTTTTGTTATCACAATCATAAGAAATGAGATTTTAAAAATGTATTTATCGATATATTTTAACACAGAATAAGTTATTGGAAGATTCATACTCTCATACTGCATGGATTTAGTGACGCTGTTGATTATTTTGTTTGACGAAGAATATTTCTTAGAAAACATTGTTGCGATTTCCGTGGGAATGTAGTTACTTTAATGAAATGGAGCACCATTTAATAGCTATATCTGTTAAAAAATTAAATTTGTAAGAACAGTTTACAAACATTAGGGCTTTACTCTCGTTGTAATAATTTCTGGTTGTTTATCTCGTTATTTGCAAAATTTGATAACAATGGGATTTATTTTCACCACATAGTGTGGAAACTGTAACTGTAATTTAGACCTCTTCGACTAACAGAATGTATTCAATATCTGTAGAATTCACATTCCTGATTTTAACACATTATATCGTATTTGAGTTATTAGACTTGCTAAGGTTTTGAATGACAAAGCTCATTTTCAAGCGATTAAACAAACCAAGAAGTAGTTAATTTTCTACTGATTTCGTGTGAAATTGAAGAAGATGTATAGTATTGTATTAAATACCATAAAACCAATTTTGTTTGTCTGTTGATTCCGTCTTAAGTTGCCATCTTACACAGAGACGGGCATGTTCGCTAAGAAAATCAAAAAGATTTCTTATAGTCAGCTATCTACCGAAATTTGATACCTATCTGATGTCAGAAAAGCATAATTAATTTCATCTATCAAGCATATTAATATTTCATTTGCCATATTTAAAGATATTATGATAGATAAATGGATATTATGAGAAAAATAGATATTTTCGGATGTAAATGACAGATATGGATATTTACAAAATTTATTAATTGATATTTTTATACTTATAGCACATTCTAAGTCTTTCGAATACGATATCATAAAATACTCCATGCTAAGGTGAAGGAGGTTTAAAATGAGAACATATGCAAAATCCATTTGTATCAAACCGTATCTACAACTATCTACCTGCTTAAGCTGTTAAATCCGGGCCGCGGTCTGGTGTTAAGATCTCAGCTTCGGAGTCACAGTGTTTCAAGTTCGAGACCTGATTCCACCTTAGAACCCCCGTGTAAGTAGCTCTGTCACCCGTTAAATCCGTCGGTTCCAAAAGCCCTTCCGCTAGTGGTGTGAGAGTCTGAAGAGAGGGTACCTGCACAAGTGTCGTTCTCGTCATCTGACCGCGGTTCAAAATTATGAGGTCCGTCCAAAAATAATCCTATTGTTGCTTTGAAATAAGACTTTACTTTAACTATAATAAACTTCAGCTGTCAAACTAAAATGTGCATATATAGAATTTTTTTTATTTATTTCTTGTTCAGAAATTGCTGGGGTAACTCGTTTTTAGCAGAAATCTGATATTTCTACGTAAAACAAAATATAAATTCTAAAATAAATTTTCTAATTGAATAAAGATATTTCCATTTGGTCTATAATGTTCTAAAATGTTCTTTATTCTTAAAATTTTTTAAGAATTAAAGCAATTTAATTAAGACAAGGCCAACACACATTTAGAAATTTTCCTTGTAATATAATCATTCAAGCAAAACTCTTCTACATTTAAACCTGTTAAAGAATCATTATCACGGCTTACAAAGCTTACATATTCATGAAACATTCTGTTAAACTTCACTAAAAATCCTTTCAACTAAGATATTGCTTACCCTAGAGTATTATCTCGAGGAGAGGATCATTCTGCTTGGCTAAGATAAAATTAGAAACTTTTAAAGCACTTTCTAAACTTTAACGCGGAGAAGAATTGATTTTGATAACGTGCTCTTTTCATATTTAAGTTCTCATGAAATTCCGAAATTATCCTTAGAAAAATTTTGCGAATGTTTTCGTGCGTTTCACGCAATAAAACTGGTTTACACAATGCTTTTCTTCCAACGGTGGCGTAGCAAGAACAGCTGGGAATGCTTTGTCTGTTTTAGTGAAATATTTTTGGAGAAAGAATTTTCTAAAATCTTTTGAAAGGTAACAAATAATATATATAGCGCCATTTTGGTGATTTAAGACGGATGGCGTAGAGATTAACTCTTTTGAATTTCTTTCTTGGCCATTTCTTTGTGTTTACAATTACAGGCCATAATGCTGTTCGGTTTTGCTCTTTATTTAGCTTGTATTATGAATTTTGTACTGGAAATGGCATTTGGATGAACAATTGGCAATATAAATTTTAAAATTACGCGGTTTTTAACTGTTAAGGTACATTTCACTTTATTCTGCATATGAGTTTGTAAGGTGACATTCGAATGAATAACTGGCGACATAAATTCTAAGAACACTCGGTTTTTAATGAATTATTGTATATTTTACTTTAATGAGTGCACTTCAAATTTAATTATATACTGAAAAAGTTTCATTTTTTTCAATGAAACTGCCTTAAATCATTGCTTTATTAACATTGAAACAAACATTAAAATGTTTTCATAAAAAAGGTCCAATGTATTAAATGAAACCAATGTGAAATGTATCTACTGATATTTTCTCTCTTACTCTCTCATAATTCCTACCGCGGGTCACCTCAGATCTGAAGATAAGCGTCCAGTATGGTGTTTGGTTCTCGCCATCCGGGTGGTACAGAAATGGTGGAAGGCGTCTACCTCTTATAAATGACGGAATGTGCTTCTCATAGGAAGGGTTGTACCGTGGCCAGTGATGGCCCTTTGGATTCAACCATAGTTCCTTCCAGTGTTGTGCTGCAGTCGGTTCTTCAGGTTTATCTGTGTGACTCCGTCGGGTCGGAGTAACAGATTAAGGTTACACCTTCTTAAATATTCTGCGCTCCTTTTTTTTCTCAATAAGAGTTGTGAACTTAAAACAAAGCTCGTGAGAACCGTGAGTACTCAGATTTCTATTTTCATAGTTACGCGCATGAGAACTTCATGGTTCGTGGTATCGTAGATATCCAAATATGCATTTTAAATATATTTGATTTTTCTGCTTAAAAATAAAATCTGCTTAAAAAAAAATAATACACAACTAAAATTTTCTTACAAGGTCGAAATCAAAATTTGATTTTGCAAGTCGATTTGATTTTGAGTGACAGTGTTTATGAGAATTCGTATGTGCAAATCGATAGATCAACAACTTGCTAATGGATATGGTTTGAATTTGATGTTGTTATATTATTGATATTGTTTTGTTATTTACATTTTGTAATTATCGTGTTCGCCTGCTCTCAGACGGAAAAACATATTCAATGTGAGTGAATGCGCTTTCATACCTGCATTTTACAATAAAAGTGAATAAACGTTAATAAATCCAGCAATAAAAATAAATCCTTTCCTCTTTTTTTATTTTAAAAAAGTAAACAATGCAATGCATAAGATTATATTTTTTGTGTTATTGTACCTTCTAATATCTTATGCATTATTTATAGTGCTTCTTTCCTAACTAATGGAAACTCTACAGCGACAACAATATGTGGCAATAAATGAGTTGAAGAGACATCGAACATCCAAAAAGAGATTTCTCAGTGTTGTATAATATCGAATTTTCAGATTAGATTGAATTTCATCTGTATGCGTTTAACGAAATGGATGCTATTGGATTTGATATTTTGAAAATGGGTATTGAGAGCATATTTAATGTTTGTTAAGAAAAAGTTACCTGATGTATTAATGTTGACAATGTAATTAACTTGCGTCTTCTCACATTATGTTCATTTTTTAAATTATACTAATTAAGTAAGAAAATCATTGAATGTTTTAATGATTCAATAGTTTTTTATAAATTATTTTAATCATAGGAAGTGACAAAAATATTTGAATTTAATTGCACTCTGACCCCATTTTCTGCACGAAGAATTATTGTAAATGCATATCAATGTATTGGCCGTTTTGTGCATATATTTTTATGTGTTTTTAATTTTAGAAACCTAACAAAATATTTGTAGATTTATTCATTCAATTCATGATATCATAAATAGAAATATAAATAATTAAATCATCAATTAGTTACTAACTGCATTAGTTACTACTTTTCTTTCACTCAATATGCGTGCACAATTCGAGTTCTTTACTTTCTATTTTCCCTTTAAATTTTGTCTGAGGTATGTTAAATTTTAAGCAGAATTTTGAGTTGTATTTTCATTGTATTTTTTCAAGACATACATTTTTAATTTAGGATTGCATATATTCTTAAAACGTAGATTTATTTGTGAGATAAAGGTTACTAATTAACATTACTTCCTTTCCTTAGGCACATGACGTTGTTTCTTAACGTTCAAAACCCAATACGTTGATTATTAATCGAATATTTTTCCTCCTAAATATTAAAATTAGGTATTCATTCCATATTTTTTGTATTTCATTGAAATGAAAATGTATGTTTTTGTTTCTTGGGTTGCTGAAATGAAAAAATCAGAAGGACACACACACACACACACACACACACACACACACACACACACACACACACACACACACACACACACACACACACACACACACACA
>JAPMOR010036292.1:190269-212181 GCA_026543865.1 Argiope aurantia
ACACACACACACACACACACACACACACACACACACACACACACACAGAGAGAGAGAGAGAGAGAGAGAGAGAGAGAGAAATGTATATTTAGAGAGATGGGTCAATATTAAAAAAAACCATTATTGTACAATCACAAAAGACAAATCGCAAACAAAATCAATAAAAAATATAAAAAAATTATTAGTAAAAAAAATGTAAAAACACACATTTTTTTCCTTAATTATTTTCACCTTGAAGATATTCAAGTGTATTTGGAAACGAACCTCCTAACTTTGAATAATATTCAAAAGGCAGATAAACAATTTCTACGCCTCACCAAACCAAGAACATTTAGTACAGAATATGACATCAGTTCAACAAATGTATGGAATAGAAAAAGAATTTCTTCTATCCTTTACATAGTCAACTGCGCAACTTCAGAAAGACTTTTGCATTAAGACCAGAAGTTATTCGTGAAATTGCTTTCAATAAAAGTGTTCTCCTTTGTCGAAATCTCTCTGAAGCGACTGATTAAATATCTGGAACATTCTGTTCAAAGGGATTCTGTTTGATCTTTTTGACGGTTCTCCGATATTTATAACCGAAGGCAACTTCTGGAAAAGTTCAAAACTTCGGCTTCTCGCGTGACATTAACAGCCTAAAAGAAAATTATGGTTCAGTAGCATTAATCGAAGCAATAGATTTTTTGCTTGAAGGAAATTCTGAACGGAACTTTAACTTCTTTTGTACCATGGGTATTTATAATGAATATTTTTACAAGTTTCCAAATGATAGGAAAGATGTAAAATAAAATTTTGCCATATATGAGATACTTTTTTGTAAGAAATGAATATCGAGGGTAATGAGGAAATGAATATCGAGGGTAATATTTTTTTTTTTTTTGCTTTCTCATTGAGGATTAAGATCTAATAAAAACCACCAAACATTGTTTTAGAAATATGATTGCAAATGATCACTTCTAAGATATAGTCAGTGCTGAATGTTATTTCTGCTGATTTGTAACATTGATATGAAAATAATATGTCAAATTTGGTGAAATATTTTGTTGAATTGAAACACTTATACAAGTTAGTTATATCTCCTGTCAAATTATTATATGTGATATGTAATCGGTGAACGTTATTGCAAAATGTCATACAGTGTAAGTAGTTCAAGCATATTTCGCATATTTAAATTGTATGGATTTTTATTTAGTGCATCTTTTTAAAACGGTAAGATATCTTTATAAAAAAGTGACGTATTTATGAAAAGGAAATTTAATTACACTAAAGTTCTGCTTTGCAGGCACATTTTTGTAATGAGTAATGCCATATTCTGTTTTCAGAAATAAGTAGAGATACAAAAAAAAATATTTATCAAGAAATTGAATTTTAAAATGTTGCTTTATTTCTAAGTAGTTTATATTTTTAAATTTCAAAGCCACATATGAAATTTATTGTTACCAAGCATTCTATTGCATTTATTTTTTCAATAAATTTCTTAAATGCTTTTTCAGAATTTTAGGGACTTTTATTCTTTGAGGGTAAAGGGGTAATTCTTTTACATTATCAAAAGTTCATGAATTATTGCCAACAAAAAATAACTATAGAAAAGCATATTATATTTTTTTACATTAAGGCACATAATTAATTATATTTAGAGTAAATTTGGCTGTGGATTTTTCACTGGTATTGGATTTTTCTGCTTGAAGAATTTTGAACGATATTCAAATTCAACATAGAACGGTGTTTCGTATATTAAATTTTTTTGTTCAGTGAAAGCAGCTAAAATAAAAAAAAGTATTTTAATATCTGCAAAGTTATTGTTTTTTGCATGTAATAATTAATAACATTTGAACACATCTTATAAGAATTTTCATTCTAATAGCATTTTACGAAATTATCTATGTTCTATTTTTTCCATGGAGAGTTACTTCTAATAAAAGAAAATTAATATTCAATATACGAAATAGATTTCTGTAGGAAGGGAATAGGAAAGAACAGGAAGAGAAGCATACATTTATGAATAGGCAGTTGGAAATTGTAGAAAAAAATGAAACATTTTTACATATTTTTTTTGAAAATTCAAAAGTATCATATTTTAAAGCGTTTTTAAAATAATAATAAAAATTTCTTACATAATCGCTTACCTTAATTATTTTGACAATTCTTTTTCTAAGTAGGAGATCGGAATAGCGAGAATAATATATATCCAAGTCATGTTATATTCAACAAAATTCAGAAAAAAAAGAAAGAAATGATTCAACCTAAATTCCTGACGACAATAAAGATTGAATTTTTTCTTTCTTTCATCAGTAGTGTAGTTAACTTAAGTAAAAGTCAGTAACAACTTTTATCAATTCAGAATCGTTGCAACTACGGATGATTTCACCACTCTCTTTTGTCGAAATAGTCTGAACAACTTTTTTTTTTTACTTATTTCTTTACGAGTTCATCGAAATGACACTTCGAGTAATCTAGTTTATATGACAGGAAAGGTGTCCGATTTCTGGATTCGTTTTTTAGTTGTTACTCTTAGCTCGAAGCTACGCACTTTTCGGCTTTTATTTATTATTTCTTTTTCTTTCTTATTAGATAAGTCATCTGTTCATTTTTTTTGGCGAAAACACAATAGTATTGTTACATCAAGGCATTTGATCTCGGCGGGATAGAAAATAATAGGAAAAAATAATGATGATCTTTCCATTGTAGTTGAGAAAACTTTTATTTTTATACAGTTACTGATTGGCAGGAAATGCAGTATAGTTATGCAGTAGATATATTTTTGCATTAAAATATAGATGTCATCTTACATGAAAATTAAGCTGTAGTAAATAAATTCATGCACTAGATTCTGTTTTTTCAGGTCAAAAACTCCACAAAAATTTCTTCAGCAGTAGATATGAGGAGCTGTTTCTGTTTACACATTTCAGCAAGGTGAAAAAAACAACAACACAGAACGAATACGTAAAAGTGGTATAGTTTTAAGATTAAATTAACATTTTAATCTTAATTTTCTTGCATTTACTTTATTTAATGAAGCACTAGACATCATTGGTAAATAACAGATTCTCTAGGTGAGCTGTTCGTGTTTAATTTTAATGGCGTTAGTCACGACAACAAGAGAAGAGTGCAAACACCAGGCATAAGATTTAAAAACAAATTCTTTAATGAACAAAAAGGTCTGCATCTTGTAGAGTATGCAGCTAACACTAAATCAGTGTCCGTTCTTTTTATTTAGAGTTCAAATATAACAACCAATTACAATTTATCAGGATTACAATTTATCAAATGTACTTCCGGTTTCAAAATGATTTAACTAATAATGTTACTCCTCTGGGACCGACCTACTTCATTTGAATATGCAACACATTTCAATTAAATCTCTTATGCATAACTTGATGTTCAATTTTCAACAAGTTATTTTCAGGAAGAAATAATGATAAACATTAGAAATTATGATAAACATCTTATTTGTATTGGATATATGAACCTAACTAATGGAGTCAAATCCCATAATGTCGGAGTACTATTAAAAAACTATCTGAATACTTTAAAATTCAAGTTGCATGTTGTCTTCCTGGTATTGTGTCTTTGCTTCTTAATTTTAATGGAAATGAGCCGATGTTAAGAAGGTTATTTATTCCATAGCTTTTAAATAAGCGATTAAATATTTGATGAAACATTGAAAAGGATTCGAATTTCATTGCAAAAAAGAAACATATTGTTGAAAACTATGCAAAGATTGTTTATTTGAAATTGTAAAAATTCAGAAATGAATTTCATGGCATCTAAATCTATAAAGTTAATAATACAATTTTTTGAATTTTAGAATGGCGTAGAAATAATTATTGTGCAGCAATATTTATCATGGAGAAACACAATATTTTGCCTAATTTTTAATTAATTAAAATTAAAAAAATCCAATGTATTCATTCCCATTCTCCAAAATATATTTATTCAAAGTCTGGCAAATCTAAAAGTCAAACAGTCTGGTCTGTAGACGGCCACTGGATATAGAAACGCATATGTTGCTCCTGTAATATTAGCATAGATTTAAATGAATTATTAGTCTACGTATTTTAGGCTATGTAATTTTGCAATGATTTTAAACGTATGTGATATATTTTATAATACAATCTCCAAATTATTCAAACAAAGTTAAAAAAAATTAATTTGAAAAATATTATTTTATTTCATAGTCATTTTTATTTTTAGCACATTGCTAATATTCATATTTGAATTTTATCTATAATTTGAATTTATAACTTTAGAAAATGAAACATCCATATTGTGTCTCTAGTGAAACGTGGATCTAAACATTTATCTTCTAATTCTCCACTACAAATTAAATATTAAATTGCTATTTAAGCCACGTTTTTTTTATACACGTTTCCTTTAAAAGGTATTTTTTGGCGTATTTGCGTTTGAATGTTTTTCCTAGAACTCTTTGCGCTTGAATTTTAGTAGAATTTACAATGTATTACAAACTGTTATAGTTGAATAATGCATTGACAATTGCCTTTCATTTCTTTTTGTTTTTTCACTCTCGTTTTCCAGAATCCATCTCAAAGTTCTATCTTCTTGCATTTAAATTATACTTCTCTTCATTAATGCTTGGCGAGTAATGTTCGCTTCCACAGAGGAGTTCATGATCTATTTCGAAATAATTATTCAACTCATTGTGAACTTTCATCAATTTTAGTGCATTCTCCTCGAAAATTATTAATTTTTCGCACTTTTTCTTTTCTAAAATGCTGGACATCCTTAGAATTAAAAAAATAATAATAAAAGTTAGGTTATTTGCGTTCTTTCAAGAAAAATATAAAATAATTGAAATAATTTCTAGTCTTTTCAAAAGTTTACAATTAACAGCAAAGATCTAGTTATATATAGTTTAGCTCTCATATTTAGCTTCCAAATAGTAGACACTAATAAAATATTAAACCAAATCTGTAAAAAGTTGATTGTCTATCATTCTGGACTTTTCCATAGAGGTGATAATTTAAATATAAATATGATAATTTAGCCAGCTGGAATTGGCACTCCCAAAACCTTCTCTCGTACTCTGTAATAAACATGCCATCTCAGAGAACGCTTGAGTATCATTGGCGTAAAATAGTTACTAAATATTAACCTTTATAGTGAATTTAGCATTTTTACTGAATCTATCGTGTTATCTTGGGGAATTTTTTTGCCAATCAATCCTTGACGTGTAGTTAAATGTATCCAAAAATTGAATCTGGGTTTTAGACCTGCTTGTTCCAGTAGATTCAAACAAAAATTTAATTGGAAACTACACTTGTATTCAGAAAATCTCATATCAAATATTGATATATTTAAGTCATTGTGTTTCCGATTTATCGCGTTTATATGTTTCCGAAAATAAAGACCGACAAATGATCAACTCTCTGTTGAATTTGGCTCAAACTTTGGTAAAGGTTCATATTATGGATGTTAAATCTGTGTTCTGAATTTCATTCATTTAACTCTCTTTATTTTTTAATTATCGTGTTAATTTATATTCGGAAAATCGGACAGACAAACTCAAACCGAACAGATTTCGCTCAAAATTTGAAAGACATCTACAAGTTTGATGTAAAGACTGTAGACCAAATTTCATTCATCTAGCTGAAAGTGTTTTTGAGTTATCTTTGTCACAGACAGATAGACGGATATTTTCCAAAAATCAGTTTTTCCAACTCAGGAAGGAATAAAAAGTGGAGATCAAACAAACAAACAAAGAATTGTCAAAATCTCGAGTTCGAATTTTTCGACGATTACAATGCTTTCTCTGTATTTTGTATACACGAAAATAAAAATGTACAGACTGAAATTAATAAAGTTTAGATAAGTGATTTTTTTTAACTTAAAATTTTAGTTTTCTGCCAAATGATGCTAATCAGCCGGGAAAAAAAAAAGACATCTAAAATTTTTATTCGTTTTTTTTTCCATCTATTCTTTGAAATTCAAAGCGCCGATTCTCTGAACTTTGAAATTAAAAATCTGAGCAATTGTGACATTCACTGCCAGGCCGAAGCGTCACATTTTTTTTCTGTGACTGAAGACAAATTACATACATTATCAGATAGTACACTAGAAATTTTCGAGAAGACCATTTTAGTTTGTTTAATCTAAAACAATTCCAAATATCTCAGGTTTTTCTTTTTATTTTCTCTTCATTTCTTACCCCCTGACTAAATAAACTCATGGCACGTAAATTTACTAAATTTTTTACAGTAAATTATATTTTATGATATCATAATATATAAATAAATAAATAAAAATAAATATAGAGTAGAATTAATATGAAATATATAAAATATTATTGTTATATTGTTTAGAAATATCACAATATATTTTATATAATGTAAGTTTACTATAAATGTAATATGGATATAATATTTGGTATGTTAATTCATTTTATTTATTAAATATGATTTCATAACATTTAATAACTTTATTAAATGTGCCGAATTTTTTTTACAGTTATGCATTTAATAATTTTTTACATTAATATATTTAATACATTTCTTACATTTAATAATTTTATTAAATGTTTTTATATGTATGACTTCAGCGATTTTTAAAGCACCCTATACTTTTGATGTTCGTTCAAAACAATATAATCATTTTACTGTACTTCTGTTATTTTTCGATCCTCTATTGCAGCTTTTATTAAAGAATTTGTTGTGGATAAATCATTTGATTTCCACGGTTAGGTATAAGCATTAATATACATAATAAGTATCTATTATGCTCGCGTTTAATTTATACTTCCTAATAAATGTAAAACATTGTGACATATTTCGAATTTAATGGAAAATATAAAATCAAAATGATTTAGTACCAAAACAGCATCAGATTTTCTTTTTGATTATGACTCTTTTCGAGTAAAAATTAATGATTTAGATTAGAATAAAGAATATTTCAATGTTAAATGTTCGAAAACAAAAGAGCTAATGTCTAAAAGGTCTAAAAAGAAATCCTATTCTTTTTATTTTGACGATAATTTCATATTTTAAAAATTAGACAAGACAGGTCTCCTAATATTTCAACTCTGTGAACAATAAGAATATTTTCATTAATGAATTTGCTGTGAAGCCAAATCGGAAGACGAAGCTATTACAATTCATATTCTACAAGAACAGAGTAAGAACAATGTACCTATTCCGATAATTCTCGACAGTCAACTTCAGAAATTGCAGGTTATTATTTCTTGACTTACGTTTTGACTTTTCCCTCTTCTTCTAGGAGAAGTTCTTTTCTTTTCAAAGGACACATATTTGAACAGATATCTTATTTCCAGGAACAGTTTTCTAGGAAAGGAATAAAAATAAAGGACGCCATTTTTCACGCCCAATGGATTAACTTGACATGGTAATGATTCAAAGAAATAGATGGTGGAGGTTGAACTAAACGAAGAACAATTCTTACGGGAAAAGAAGAAGAATCGTTTGGAAATTACGATTTTTCTCAATTGAGGAGGTTCTAAAAGATTCTTGCGTGTAAGTAGGTGCAATATTTAAAAAGAAATATATATTTTGGAAAAAAAAGAAAGGAAATTAAAATCATTCATCTTTTTATTTTGGCAAGATTGTTCTTGTGAAGTTTTTAAATCTGAATCAAATGAAAAAATCCTTTAGAACTTTTCCTTTATCAAACCGAACAATTCTTACAAAAGAGGAAATAGTTCGAAACAAAACAAATTTGCTTATTCTAATGGCTGATGTGGAAGATTTATTTATACATATTTATTATAATTTGATTTCGTATACGCAAGTTTTTTATAAACATATTTTTCAGAAAAACTTTTATTTTTTTGTTTCATTAAAATATATTTTAAAGGAACCAGGCAAAAACACTCAATTTCGTAATTTAACTCTCTCTCACCTCTCATGTCAGTCCTTCAATTATTATTGGCTACAATAATAAATGTAATAGAGATGAAATATTTGTATAGATTTATATTTGTAATATATCAAATACAATGTATTTACTTAATTTGTGAACTTTTAACAAATCATTGCAAAATGATATCGACATATATTTTGAAGGCAAGAATAATCCATCCGGTTCTAAATAGTTAGCTTCCTGCCTGCAGTATGTTTTACACATTTCAAACACCAACCGAGAGCACCAGAAAACGGGAAAATGGAATCTGCATTCCTTCCCCATACGATGGCTTTGCTTTGGGATCTTCAACACATCCTGATAAATGGTTCGATAGCTGTCGAGGCCTTTATAGAATTGTGGAATGTTCTTGAAAAGCGATGGATTCTTTTTTTGGTTGACCCATTAAGTGAATACTGACCTGATTCTACTGGTTGATAAAGGACACGAAATGATTTGTATTTCCCCTTTTGAAGGATTGAGATCTTTCTTCTATAAACAAGAGATGATAAATGATGGAAATTATTCGTTATATTAATTATATTACCTTTTAAACTATTTTAGACAATAAATAAAAATTAATCATGAAAGTTCCAAAATTATTAATAGTGGACAGAGGACTTGTAGAGTGGGACACTAAATTGCCTATGATGACATTTTTATTGCTTAACCCATCTAATTTGCCATCGTCCAGATTTTGAAAATGTTTGTAATTTTTAGAACATTGATTGTAGAGATAGCATTTTAGAATATTATATTCATGCTTTTATGAAGCATAATTGCCTTTGGAGAAAAGTTTTTCCCTATTGATTACATATTTAATTTCAGTTAAATCTTTTAGATATAAAATCATATCCCAGATTTCGTCCAATTATCAGAATATAAAGCCGTTTTCTTTAAATATCCTGTACAGTCCTTTGATATCGTAGCTTTATTAATCACGTGAAGTCTGGTTTATCTGTCTTCTAACTTTCGAGATATTGTAACTTCACCTTTTTAATAGTCATATAAACTGCGCAGATGATTAAAATAATTCTTGTTCTTTAACTTTCAAAAGAAAGAACTTCTTCTTTTACTTACGCAATTCCGTATTTGGTGAAATGCTGAAAACAGTTTGAATTGGGGAAAAACAATGTAACATATTGCTTGAAATAAAGAAACACCCCTCCAAAAAAACGGATTGCACAGGGTAAATCGTAGATTTAAAAATTAGTGTATATAAAAAGGCAATTTTTTGAATTTTAAGACTTAAAAATAATTTTTGTACTGTAATATTTTTGTAAGTTATAATAAAAAAACTCCTAAATATCGTTAATTTTTAATTAAATAAAATTCTAATTAAAATTTTAAAAATTGCTCCGAGTTGAGCATTTTCACCCTTCAAAGTGTATATGTGCTAAATTTGGTCGAGCGTGCGAGCATACACACACACACATGCACGCGCGCGCGGACGCAACACACACATATACATTTTTATCTATTATTAGGAAATATTTTAAATTACCCCTTCATGGTTAAAATAATAAAAGAATATTTAAAAAAAAGGAATAAAAACTAATATTTTAGTAATAAACCAATCAGGTGCAAGGATAAAGAATATAGATTTGTCGAAGAATAAAACATAAATTTGTAGATGTATTTCGATGTACAAACACATGAATTAAAATATTTTATGTCTTCTCTTTTATCTTGTTTAGCTTCCATCATTTTCATAAGAAACTGGAAAAATTCTTTCAATGAAAGGAGATATATTCCCCAACAGTAACAGCAAAAAAATATTTCCAAATATTTTCTAGAAAAAGAGCTTTATAGCTTTGCAAACAAATCGCGGAAGGAGCAATTTGAATTGATATATTCTTCTTTAAGATACCAGCATCCAACGTGGCGTTCTCCAATCGAATATTCAATACAGATTTCCATAATACTTCTTGTCAACTTCTCTGCGGGTTGAATGGTTGCGATCGTGCAAAATGTTTCCATTTAGAAGCACTTACTTCTTCCGGGATACCTTATCTTTTCCTCGCAGGCATCTCCCTACAAAGGATTGGATCCATAGCATTCATCACAAAAGAATGCTTTTCAAGAAGAGGTCGTTCAAAAATCCCTGAAAAGAATACAAGATAGACGCAGTTACGGAAGCAAATTTTGGAAGAAAATCAACACATCTCAAAGCCTAACGGCGATACTGAAGTTATCACGTGTTCGAATAGAATAGGACTAGAAATGAAGATGACAGCTTTTTTTTCCAATCATACTTTGATTCAATATGCATGTGCAGCGAAGAATGAAGCGGTCATAGCTTATTTTTATTGATCTGATAGTTCTTGAATGACTACTTTTTGAAAGCATGACTAACTTTTATATTAAATACGATGTAAGCTATTGAACCGTGATATAGCTATTCTAATAACAAAAAGTCAGTACTGATTTTTTTGAGATAATATAAAGAGAATTTACTATGCATGTTTCGAAGCATTACTCTTTTCTTTTTGTTACAGTTTAAAGGATATTTAGGGAAGAAATACTGTGAAATTCTGTTACCTTTAAAGTTAAATATAATCAATAAACTAAAGAAACACAATATGAATACCAGCTTCCTGAAATTGCATATAGCCACTGTGCCATTTATCGTAGAAGAAATGGCATATAGTATAGATTGTAAAGAACAGGACTCTACGAAATATTTATGTCGTTAACCTTAAATGAGAAGGATTTAAAGAAGTATTTTTTTCTATAAGTATAGTTTTTGGAAGTAAAATAAGGAGAGTGTTTAGAAATTTCGTAACTTTTCTTAGTTACAGACTAAAACAGATAATAAGGAAATACAGGAAAAGAAATGAAGATAATTTCACCTGAATGTAAAAATAATGTTGCCACATTGAAAAGAGACATGGCCAAATGGTCATAGCACTGGTCTCATAATCTGGAGATCGTAAGTTCGAATCCCGTTAGAGAGAATGCGATTCACAGTTTGGGTAGATATTTAATTCCTTGGTTTTATGTTTTCCTTTTTCTTCATGTTCCAGCAGATTCTGGACCTTTCTTTAGTTTACCAGATAAGTGTTGTGGACTTTTCTTACTGTCTCCAGAAAAGTATTCTGGAACTTTCCCTGCTAGTATAAAAGCAGAAGATTTGTCAGTCACTGTGTTCTGAGTTCAGAGTTGAGTTAATAAATTGGTTTGGCTCTATTTCTTGTATGTGTCATTGCATTCCACACTAAAGTACCTACGCAACAATATTTTTTGGTATGTTAAAGCAAAAATTCTAAATTATGTTTCGACTTAGAGAAAGAAGAGGACTACAAAAGTTCCTGAGCGCAAAGGGGACCATTTGATTAATTATTTGATACATGCAGATTATTATATGGATTTCATAGGTTAGCCACTTAAAATTATCTGTGATGGTGTGTGAATATGGCAATAGGTAATAAAAAACTTATGGTTAATTATTCTACTCGAAGAATACAATAAAGTATGACACAAAATAGTACTTTGCCAATGTTTTATGGGAAGACTGATTTGAAATTAATAAAACAGATTAAATATTTTGATATAACTAAAATAACAGAAAAACATAATCCAAATAAGTCTCTCTCTCTCTCTCTCTCTCTCTCTCTCTCTATATATATATATATATATATATATATATATGTGTGTGTGTGTGTGTGTGTGTGTGTGTGTGTGTGTGTGTGTGTGTGTGTGTGTGTGTGTACAGCAGTAGAGTTTTTTTAATACTCAAAATTTAATTAAAATTAAACAAGTGTTTGGTTTTTATCTCTATATTAGGAAAATATTATCATACTAAGAAGATTTTTATACTATCCTAAAACTCTAAAATAATAAGTTTTATATTATACCAATTTCATTTTAATGCAGTTTTACCCTAATTTTAATAATTTTTAAAAAAATTCAATTTGATACTCAATCTACAATAATGTTTTAATTGATATGATGAAATGCAAGCTAATTTCATTTTTTCATCAAATTATTAAAAAATTCTTGGCCAAGTTAAAAATAATATTAAAAATAGTTTTCTCTGGACGTTTATTTCAGAAGTAAGATTTTTACTTCCACATTTAGTTTTTAGAGTGTATACGTTTTAATTTGCATATCCAGCGATTTATAGTTCCATTCGTGTCTTTCAGTCTTATCCTTTAAAAATGGTGGAATTTTTAATAAAGGTATTCCACAGTAAATATTTCATAGCAAAAAAACTAACATCCCAGGCGAAAAAAATGATAATAATTTTTTTCAAAATTTTTGAGTTATCAAGAATACTTTCAATCATTTTTTTTGACTTTGCCACTTGTAGCTGTCCACCTAAAGGCATGGTGCAACTTCTTTCACGCATTCAATTAACACAAAAACTTTAGGAGTTATCAATCACAAATTTAGCCACTACATGCCTACCATACACACAATTATCACTTCAGCAAGTGTCGCAGCAATTTCTAAATTTCTGGTAAAAAGTTGAAATAATTCTGAACATTTATCGTAAAATATAACCATTCTATTGTTTCATAAATACCCTTTCCAATAATTCTATATTCGGCAAAATAATGCATTTTTTAATAAGCTATTTTTTATAATTTATATGCATCATTGATATTCGTTTCCCAAACTTTACAATAGATTTATTGCTATACATTTATATGCATATCATACTCGCATTCTGATATTTCTTTAAGGCATCAGAAATGTCATCAAATATTTATGACCCTATTGAGAAATTTTAAAACCTCGGGCATGAAAAAGACAAGTAGAAAGAGTCACATTAAATTATTCATTGATTTACAGAAGTTGCCAATTTCGGAGAAAAACTCAATGCATTTGATTTCTTTAGAAATGGGGAGGAATAGAGATAATGCCTCATTCCCTTCAGAATTCTATTTGGCCAAACGAAGTTTATTGAAAACAGATAAAAAAAAGAAATCTATTGAAAGAAAAGAAACTATTGAAATATTTTCTTTGTAAAATTTGAAAATCTGATATTCCAAATGGGAAGAAAAGAAGGAGAAAATAAAGATGGCAAAAAAACTGTATATAATAATGAAATAATGGTGACAATTCACGAAGAAAATGATTTTTTGTATTTTAAAAATTTTATCGATATTACCTCTTAATACCGATTCCAATGTAAAAGTCATAAATTTTATCGGCAATATTTATTTTTGCTCCTTATACAGATTCTTAGTGAAAAGTAAATACAGAAATTACTTTTTATTAGCAATGTTTCTATACAGTTTAGAGGACTCGTCTATAAAAAAGTAAAATATGAAAATTAAGAAATAAATTCTTTTATTTAATTAGTTTATAAATTCTCACTTTTTATTCATTTTGTTACGGAATATTCGTCTTGTGATTTCAAGTGAAAAATATAGTAATATGTTAACAGATAACAGTGCCTTATTCCACAAAAAAGCACGAAGATTCAAAAACATAACTACAGGGTTACAGCGAAACAACATGCACAAAAATCCTAAAGCCATAAATCATTATTAAATAACGTCGACAACACAAACCTTTAAACGCGGACTTACTGGTGTTCAACATTCCAAAAAAAGAATTCTTTTAACTATTCTTCTCATATGTGCACCTCTATGACAGCGAAAGGGAGTTTCTAAAGTGAACCTATATTTTGATTTCTAACTAAAATTCCGAAAATTCGTGCTCTTGCCCGAATCTTCTCCCCCCCCCCACTAAAATCGCCGTCATTTCAAAAGTCGTAAAGTTTGCTGTTTTAGCCCTGTATCCATACAGCATCAATTGAAATGCCTGTATAACTCTCTCCCTTATTATGAATTTAACTGAGCGGGGAGGCAATATTACAAATTCGCAATAATACTTTCTTAAAATGTATGGGCATGACTTCAAAACAAAAATAAATCTTGCCAACAAGAATGTGTTTAACTCTCTTGGCATCTTTCAAGGTACATTTTATGTTTATGCATCAACATGAGCTATTTACTGTTCCTTATCTCTTACATATAAATTGCTTTTGAGTTATTCATTATGATTCATCCGGAACGTATAAAATAAATTAACACTTAAGGAGCGAAATGATTATATTTGCCTTTAACCCTTAAGTGGGGAGGTGCGGTCTACGAGACCGCATTTCGTTTACACTCAAATTAAATTTCCTGATGAATTTATTCGTATGAAAAACTTCCAATATATTTTACAGATATTTTTCTTGGTATATAGATACGTCTTAGAATTTTTTCAAAATATATTATCATTGAAAAAAGTAAATGCATTGGAACAAATATTTTCTTCTCAAATTGCATGTTACAATAAATAATATTCTTGTAAAAAACATATTACTTTTTACTTTTTAAATCATATTTATTTTTACAGTATATGAAGGTATATAGAAGACAATATAATCTAAAATTCAACAATTATATGAAAAAAAAAATGACAGTGGGTAAAATTGGTCCTTTTTTCATTGACTTGTGTGATTTTTATAGCTCGGCTTTCTAAAGCATTTTAAACATACAGGTTAAGAACTAGTATAAAAATCAACCTATAAATTCTGTATATGTATAGGGATATTAATATATTTTATAATTTTTTCAAAATACATTATCATTAGAAAAATTAATTATGTTTGAACATACATATCAGAATCATTTGAATGCGAACTTTCATCGAAAAACTATTCTGCACAATTATTCTTATCACTAAAATCACTTTCTGCTTCATTTAAAAGTGTCTAGAGCACTGCTTCATAATAGGATCAGGAAATTGGATGATATTTCGGGGCCCAAGTTTTAGCGCCATCTGCTAAAACCGAGACACTAACAAGGAGGTGCGGTCTTAGAAACCGTGCTTAAAGAAATAACTGAATTATTTTAAAAAGCGTCCACTGAAATTGGTTGAAAAAGTGCACATGTATTGTAGGTCACAAAACAGGAAGCTACAGGGTCAATCCATTCAATTGAGCTAAAAATAGAATAGGGTGACTGAAAAATCCATCGCTAGCGCACGTCCCCAGTTAAGGGTTAAATAATATTCTCCATCTGACCTCCAGAAACAACCCTATCAAACATTTTGGAATTAATGCTAGTATCACACTTTCACAAGGCTACATTTAGACCAGTGTATTGAAAGCAATAAGGTGAAGAGAATAATCTTCATTTCAGGATGTAAAAAATCTTACAGAGCATCTAACTTTGTGCCTACAGCTTAAAACTCTCATGAACTCCTTTTCTTTGGAAGACGAATCTCTATGATTTACTCTACTCATAGAATATAATAGAAATTAATTTAAACTTTTCAATAGATGTGAAATACAAATTCAAAAAGCAGGGAGTTTAGTTTAGTTATATTAACTTTCTATTTTAAAACAGAATTAGGGCTATTTTGGGACAGATTTAGTAATTTTAAACAGTGATCAGATGATGAGAACAACACCTGAACTGGCATCCATTCCCAAAATTTCCGCATCACATCAGGGAGAAACGAAAAGCCTGAATGTGAATACATGCAGTAATCTTACAAATGAACTCATTTGATTCATCCAAGCTCTTTATTTATATTCTTATTGACTCAAAGTTAATTTTATTCCAATATTTGCATGGAATGGCAACATTCTTTATTGCTATTCTGTTTAAAAACAACATTAAAATACAAAATATATAAATAACAATGATTTATATGGTTATTAATGTCACCAGTCTCTTGAAATGTGCTATTTCAACATTTCATGTATGAATCTTATTTCATATAAAATGTAATCATTCACACTTTTATGAATAACTTATACACAAAAAAGCAAGAACATTATCCTCTGGACTTTTAATCATGCTTTCTCATAAAATCCTCATACTTCCTCATATTTTCGATCTATATAATTGATATTTCATGAGTATTTGACAACTCCATTACACTTTTACGTTATTTTATTGCCCAATTGTTTAATTTTTTTACAATTTATATCTAGCTTCTGAGGCCTAAAATTTCTATTATTCACTTTTTGAAATTTCAAACTTCATAATTAGAATTGAGTTTACTGTCGTATTGATAAGATTACATAAGAAAATCGTCCATTGACCTTGCTATTCTTTTGAATATCGAATTCTTAAATATCGAAACTTAAAGAAAAAGCGATCGATTCGCCAATTGTTAGATTTGATTCAAAGTTTGTTAAATATCTTAAATTGTGATGGAAAAAATATCAAACCAGATATCATTTCTCTTATATGTTTTTTAATTTGTCATGTTCACATGAGTAGGACATATATATCCCTTTTTTTCTTAAAAGGTATGGAAATAAAGGAGCTTAAGGAAAGGATATTTGTAACTTCATACATATATACTACGATAAAAGTATAAAGAACCTGTAATAAATTTCGTTTATCAAGTGCGTAGCGTTTTTGAATTACTATATTCACATTATATAGATAGACAGTCGAATATAATTTTAAAAATATTTGTTTGCGCTTGTTTTGATATGTGAAAAGTAATTAATATCTCGAGGTCACATTTTCTCATGATTAAGGTAAGGTTTTAAGCTTCGTATACTAAATGTAATTAAAAATATACTAAAGATTTGAAAATAAATTTTATGAAATATCGACTCGTTGTCAAAATCTTTTCATATTTCGATTAATTCCTTACCTTAAGATCTGTTACTTTTAAAACTCACTTCCAGATGGTGCCACTGGAATAGAGAACAAACTTTAATTAAATTAAAGATCAACTAGTAATCTAGGCGTTGAAAATAGATTAAAAAATGCATTTCCATTAAGAATATCTAAATACACAAAGTTTCTAATCTCCAATAGACTGGGAATTGAGCTAGAAATTTCAGTTCTTCAAACATGAAACAGGGAATGGTATATAAATTTGTTTAATAGATTCTTTTATTTAAAAGTAACTTAACTTTTAACTGAACAAACACTCCCAGCCAGAATGAAAGGAAAGTTAATTTATAATAACTTTAAATGGTTGACTAAATCTCAATTGAAAAATTAAACCTTGTGTTTCGAAAATTTTTAAATTTATAAATCAAATATTCCTCCTTAAATTTCCGAAAAAAATTTAAATATCCATGCTATTGCGAATAAATCATCATTTAGAAATTCAGGAATTAACTCTGCATAGTCAATTTCTTAAATAGCATTAGAAGCCCCATTTAAAATTTCATAATTCTTTTCATTTAACAATTTTCCAAGCTTGTATCGGATAAATGTTTTGTTTTACGTGAAAGTTATTCTGCCACCGCTTGAAACATTCCAACCCTCCGAATTAATTTTCTCTGGTGGATAATAGTTTCAATATCTTTTTTTGGAATTGGGAATTTAGAAAATTGCTGTGTTCAAAAGCATGGCTTTCTAATATTTGGAACACAGAAAATTATTATTGCACAAATCTAGGGAATTCTGATATTTAGCGGGAAAGTTCTAGTTTGTTATATTTATTAATTGCTTTGTAGTCAAGATTATTTTAATTATTTTTAATGAAACACGTTTTATTTTAAACAACGAATTATTATAATTCTGAGTTGCAATCTCTTAGGAATGACGCTGAAATTTGTAATCTTTCCTGCAAATCAGCTAATGCTTATCAAAAGCGAGAGAATATTTTTATTTACAAAGCCCTCCTTAATCCTGGTGAATGAATTTTATTTATTACCAAATAAATGAATTTTACGAAGGAGATTCAAAAAGTAAAGAGGCATTTGAGAAAAGGCGCATTTATTCTAACAATAGAAAACAAAGTAAAAAGCATATACAGGTGAAAATATACAGTTACAACTATAAAGTTGCTATGAAATTTTTAACTTAATATCATTTCTTGATTTAATTAAAATCTGTTCACAGCAAGGCTTTTGTGTAACTGAATCACTGTGACAAGGTAAAGAATAAGACAATGCATTTCATTTGAAATGCACTTAATAATGTCAGATGTTGATTAGTAAAAAATTAGAAGATAATGGGAAACTAAATCTTTCGAAGTTTTCCAGTTACATTCCTTCTTACATTCTATGATAAAAACAGCCATCTTAGTGAAGTCCTTTTATGCAAGAAAAATTAATTAATTATACAACGAAATATCAAATGAAGAGAAAAACTTTCTTTCTATTATAACTTTTGCCTTCATTTTCTATTCCAAATGTTGAAGAATAATTATTTTTTGATGTTTTCTTATTTATTATTAAGTTGGAAACCCAGCCCTTACCTTAGATTCATTTAGAAAACATGTATGAACTAAAAAAAATAAATCTAGTCCTCATAATTACATTTTGTTGTTTGGTTTCATATATTGCGAAATATCTCAAATTTTTCCATAAAATATGGGAAATGATGAGAAAAGAGAGCCTTTTCATCAATTAATTCTATCAGTGTAAATGTAAACCCATGGAGAATTAGATAGGAAATGGAACACCAGGGAAAGAAAAATTTAATCAAATATTCCATAAGTATAGCCAGAGAAAGGGTAAAAATTCCTAGTAATTTTTCTGGAATTGGTAAATTAATTAATAAAAAAGAGCAATATTTGAAAAATAAGCCTGTCAGGTAACAATATACTGCGGGGAAGGTAATTACTATTAATGGAACTTGAAACTCTTCGAGAATTTAGTTTCTCGTACCTCTGAAGCGATTGCCATTTTTTTTTTTTTGGTTTTAAGACTTATATTTGGTACATAATTGCAGAATTGAATTTTGTGTGTAAAAACGTAACATATTATTGATATTGCTTCTATAAAATTAAAATTATTGATTGATTCACATTTTATTTATTCGGAATATTTAGAAGAAAATAATGTTTATTCTATTTAATTTTTTAATACTTTGAAAGTATTTTTATATATATAAAAAAGGGATTCTTAGTATTAATAATTTTTAGTTTAAAGACTCTTGTTTCATTTTTTTCAAAAATAATCACCAGCCCATCTTAAAACAGCAATTTGAAGATATTTAGGATATGGCAAAATAAAATAAAATTGATTTTTTTCATGTAAAAAAAATCGTCGCTCTGTTAATTTTATAAACAGTTTTACTTCTTTTTAAAGAAATACTAAATCTTCTAATCATTTTTTTTTAATTTTAAGTCAAGTATTTGTAATCGATATATTTTTGAATTAAAAAAAATCAAATAATTTTGTGTTTTTCTTCCCTTTTCAAACTAAATATTCCTCGTGAATATAAATAATCAATTGACTGTCAGATTTTAGTGAAAATATAGATGGCAACTATAGTTTATGTATACTTAAGGAATTTCCATTAAAATTTTTATAGATATCTATTAGATAGGAAATATATTTTATTATATATTTTATATGTATCAAAGTAATTGTAAATACCCACTTATATGGAAATAAATTTATTTACCTTTTGTTCATTTCCAAAGTTTAAGGAAAGGAAATTCTCTATTAACGATAATTGAGCGCTGTTTCTTTACCGTTTGATCTCTAGGCTCGTATAAGTGTGATTTCCGAAAGTATTCTAGTACTTTTATGGAAAAAAGGAATAACCTTAATTGAGATAATAATATAATTTTTTCGGTTGCGCAAATGATTTCCTATTTGCTATTACATTATGCTATGTAAAAGTGAAATTTTATCACCACACTTCTTTAAAAAAAATAAAATAAAGCTAATGCTAACAGTCTTGTTCGTTCTCATTTATTTGGTTGCAGATCTTAGTTGTTACATCAATGTGTTACAACACAAAAACTACACGTAGCGACCAGAAAAACTTTCGCATCTCCAAAATAGACTTGCTTCATAGACTTGCTATTTAATTGTTATTCTTCTGTCTGAATCATCTGAGATTTCAAAATAATCACTATGGTTTTTAACGTATTTATAATAATTAGATTAATTTATTAATGTACCGATAAATTAATGCTTCTATAATGATTAATATAACTACAAAATGTATATATATATATTTTTTTCATATTATCATTGTAACATCAAAATACTGCATGCCAAGAAAAAAAGTACAACAAAGCATCCGACGTAAAGTAGAAACTAACAGTTACAGATGAATGTTTGTGATCGCATGCAACCCATCTAACAAACAACAATTTGAGATTAAATATATCTTGCCTTCAGTGGTATTTCGCATGAGTAAAATTTATAGCAAATTTGTTATACGCCATTTTGATATAATGGAGATAAATTTATTAGAGATGTTCAGCATAATAGCAGTTGCATATAAATGGTAAAATAGTTAAATCTAATTTATTTTTAACCACTCGGAATTCAAAATATTCCGCTGTCTCAAAAATACACTTTTGTATATTTTTGAGAATATGCGTAAAAATTTTGCCTTGAATGATCATTTAAGGAATAAGATTAATATATATTTGCATAATTCTCAGTTATTACAATTAAAAATAAATTTATCGATATATTTTAATTATAAGAGAGAGAGAGAGAGAGAGAGTAGGAAAAAACGCATCTATGAAAGTTAAGAATTTTGCTTTTTCATTCTATCTTGTGAGAGATAAATGAATTTACAACCTTATACATTGGCGTTCAGCCAGTTTTGAAAAGCAAATGCTTTATTTGTTTGTAAAATGCTTCTACGTAGAATTATAGGATTTTTCTAGACCTTCTGTGATATTTCCGGATTCCTTTTGCATTTGATTTTTTGAGTCAAATAATGACTTGCATTAAAGTAGATAACTAGTAGAAACCATAAATAATCTGCATAGAGTTCAGATAAGCTCACTCCATAGAAGTTCAGTTTGGTAATAAATGGTTCCATGTTCAAATATTTTTTCTAACTATAATTTTCAAACATTTCTGAGCGAAAAAATACTTTCAGAATTTGTTAAAAAAGAAAAAAGCGTTGAGCCTGAGCCAAAGAAAATGTCAGCGAGAAAGAGTAGTTTTATTTATGAAATTGATGTTAAAGAAGATAGTTAGCGAAAGGTTTATATATTTTGCTTTTCCAGGCGGTGCACATTATGAGACTCCTCTTTTAATAACTATTAAATTTAGCTTTACATTTATTCAGTTTTTTTAGTTTTATCATTGGTTTAGTACTTTAGTAAAAAATATCTTCTTTCTGATTTAATTTTAACATCATGGACTAAATGGCCATTAGGAAAATTCCTAAACTAAACATCCAAATTGTTGGAAAGAGTTAAAACAGAATAATGCTGTTTATATTTAACTGGTGCTTTTATTCATCAGGGAATTCACATTAATAAAATATTATTGTTTTCAAAAACTGTTCAGAAAGGCATCATTTAAAATATCTGTACAGTAGATATGGTCTTCAAACATTTATCGAACATTGTTACGTCTTCTACGAATATCTGGAAATTCTCAGGAATTTATTCGATTTTATTTTCTGAAAATAAATTTGCGTTTTGATGAGAATGGAATTTAATTTTGTCGATTTTCCAAAGCGCCAAATGAAATTAAATAAAGAACATGCATCAAAATTTGTTTGCAAAAAACAATTCATCCATCTAAAGTACTTGTTGTAGAAAACCTTTAAAGACAATTGCATATCAGATGCAAAAGTGTTCTAGCGAAATGAATAGTTTAAAGAAGGTACCAGTGACCTCCATTTTGTCCTAACTTCAACATGTCGATCAGATCAAACAATTGGAGGTTAATGATCTTTATTTCGAAATTAAAGAATTTATTTAACACGTTACTCAATAGAAAATGTCGAAAGCAACAAAAGCTGTGAAGGAATAGCTCATGAGCTTTATAAAATAATAATGCGTCTTTCCACAGTGCCATTGTAATTCGTAATTTTTTTCATAAAATAAAGTCATCAAATAAGGATCCGTAAGTTCTTATTACCCTCTTGTATGAAACCGGGTATTATTTTCTTTTCCCACGGTTGAAATTATTTTTTTGTGATCAATTCTTTATGCCCATTAATTAGATAAAAGAAAGTTCACCAGAATTCTGCAAAGGATTTCGCCAAAACAACTATAATATATATTTTGACGATTTGACGGGAAAAAAAGTTGCTTTGAAGTTGGAGGAAATAACTTTGAAGCAGATATACAACACACACACACACACACACACACACACACACACACACACACACACAC